>BHFT01019540.1:0-108892 GCA_004320025.1 Laticauda laticaudata
TAGGGAGCTGTAGTGGAGTAGCTTGTGGTGGTAGATAGTGCTGTGGAGATAGATACCTCCAGTGCCAGCCTAGTGGGACTGTCTGGTCTACTCCAGTGCCACTCATGGCCCTTTTTCTACATTTTCATTGATCGACACCACAATTTCACATAACACAAGCTCTTTATTAATGGCCAAATTAATTGTAAAGCGCCACTCGAACATACAATGGCACAATACTCATCAGTGTGATGAGAACAGCCTCAAAGGAGGCATCCATTAAGCATCTATCATCCTGTTCTTGCCGCTCCATTGCTCCAGCTGGGGAGTTGCATTCCCAGTGTTTCAGGGGTTGCGCTGCTTGCTTGGTGGGGCATGTGAAGCTCTCTGTTGGGCTCCTTGGCACATCCACAGGTGTCTTCCGGTTTAGTCTTGCCTCCATGTCACCCAGGCTTCCATGTCCCATTGCCCTTGTTGGTGGTCGCAACAAGCCTGTTCTGGCACACTGGGTAGTGGGTGCGCATGATGAATTGTGCAGGATGCAGCACTTCATCGATTGTTCCACTGGTCTTCTGGGTGGAATGCTTGCATGGTGTGAGCAGTACTGGAACTGTTGGCCAGGGATGCGGCTAAATGGCGATTTCTCCACCACCCATCTTACCTGGACAGCCTTGTAGTTGAAGATCCTCTCTTCAGGGTGAGGCACTGGAGGTGTTAGGGGCTTCATTGGAGGTGTAGGTTGTAGGCGATGAAGGTTCTGTGTATCAGTCGCCGCCATGATGGAATGTAGGGGCGGTCAGTGTTGCGTGTCGTTTCCAGGGGGTATGGATCTGGGAAGCAGTCCGCACGATTGATGGTTTTTGCCTTCCTATGGCCTCTCTTGAGTGACTGGCAGTATATCTGCATCTGAATTGTACTCTGCTGCCTGAAGCATCGATGTATCATGTAACTTGTAGTCAGCATCAACATGTGGTCAAAGAGGTATCGTGGCGTGGATTATTAAGCCCTTGTGTTGAAATAAGTTGGAAAACCCTAGCGTGGCTGGCCTGCTTTGGCAGTGCCACGTTGCTTCCGCTATCTATGGTCCAACGGTGGTGGGGAAAGTTGCTCTGCAACGTTTCCTCAGCCTTCTTTCAATGTGGGTGCACTTGAGGAGCTGCCTCGCACGGTATTCTGTCGATGATTGGCCTGCCTCACTCTTCGGTGCTGATCTGAGTGAATGCTTTGATGTGTGTTGTGTGGCACCTCCAGGCATACTGCATGTTTTCTGTATGTTAGTCCGCAGAGGCCAGGTGACGCCAGAGTCAGTGCCATACATTCGCAGGGGTCCAGGCCTGGGCAGAAGTTGGTGTTTGCCTGTGTAGCTCTGGGTCTCAGAGCGTCCTATCACTTTGTCACTCTCATGCTGGGGCACTTAAGTGGCTATGTCGACCGAGTGTTCCATGATATTCATGCTCTCCATAGCTTGTCTATACATCCAAACTCGTGCTCTCTCTGATCGCATGCGTTTTATACTCAGACAGTTCTGTGGTACGGGTCTCCTTCTTGCTCTTGCGTAAGATAGGTTGAAACTGAGTCTGAAGAGGGCTTGGTTTCTGGGTGTTGATGATGTGCAGCTACCATACGAGGGAGTATGTGAGTGATCATGGTGGAGATCATGGATGAGGTGTGGAAGAGGCAAGATGATATTGCTGAAGAGTCTGCATACCGAGGGCTGCTGGACTGAAAAGTGAGATCACAGGTGATTTCCTCCCCCTTTTTAATAGGAAATCGGTTTTCCGCTAGCTGTCCCTTCCACACGTACTCTAAGGCATCCTCCCAGACATCACCGTAATATATCCAATGATACGTCAGATACCAAAACGTTTTGTCCCGTGGTTTAATGCGTTTTATACTTCGAGATGCTGACCGCTTTCATACCTTTCCATGAGTTCTGTGTACTAATTGCGCTAGTGTGGACGTTCCGTCATGTACATTTCTCTTTCCACTCCCTTCTTTTCGCACTTTCGCTGAGCGGATGTGAGTTTGTCGTGGATGGCCAGGAGGTGCGAGAGGATAGCAGCGGACCGTGTACACGGATACAAACGGACGTAATGACGTCTTGTGGTGTGGCCCGTATGTGTTGGTGGATGTAGTTGTAATGCCGGCGGAATTTCATCCCGTCAAAAAGTTTTTTTTGTGCACGCTCCAAACTTTTTGAAGCGGATGAATACGCAGTACGACGGATGTTTGACGGATCGAGCGTATGAAACACGTACGCAGTGAGTACACACGGATGCATCGCGTTTTCAACGGATGGCAAGCTTTTTTGTCCGTTTTACATCCTCTTTGCATCCGTTGGTTCAGTGTGACAGGGGCTTAAGAAACACTGGCTTGGTGTATTGTGTGAACTGGGGTTTCAGAAAACTGGGATTTGTTCAATGAGCTATGTTGAAGCAACCCGCCTTTGCAGGATTATTAGCTCCCCCACCCCAGCCTGGTTTAATCTGAAAATGATGTGGTAGAAATCCCGTATCATATGTTTGCCCAGACAGGTCTTCTATGTTTAGCTGGGCATTTGCTTGGATCATGGCAAGGATCCCAATATCTTAAGGGTGTAATTTTCCATATTTCTAAAGCAACTGCTTCTCTGTATCCCCCTCCTGGGCAATATTCCATTTAAAAAAAATCACTGTCTGAATCTTTGTAATTCCGTGCATGGATATTAGGAAATAATTTCCCAGGAAGCACCATATACAACTTAAGGGACACCCCCACCATCACAAAAACAATAGTAGCCTTCCTAACTTCCAATAGTGTGTAATACAAGGACATCTGGAGATCTCCAAAGATCTTAAGAGGTCCACAAAATCAAAATTATCTGCCAGATATTGAACATATTTGAATTATTTTTATTTCTTAAAACAATAGTATTTTTATTAACTTTTAAAAATTAAGTGAATGTTTACAATAATGGTTGTTCTTTTTACATGATTCAATAAATGTTCTATGATGGCATCAATTTTAATTTTTAATATAGTAAACATCGATAAATATAAGTTATAACCCATACAAACTGAAGTTCTTTGGGGTTCTCCAAATTTTTAAAAAGTATGAAGGGGTCCCAAGTTCAAAAAGTTCAAGAAACAGCTCTAATTTGCCTCATGAGACCATTGCCCCTTTGAAAACTTCAACTCCCAGCATCCCCTCCACCCGTAATAACCCCGCCCCCTTGTGTTCCCTGTGTCGTCTCCCTCTTTCTCTTACTCTAACTGCGTAGATTGGCCCGGGCCGCCCGCCAATTGGCGGATTTCCTTTGGGCGAGATAGCTGTCACTCCTTTCCCGGCCAATGAGGCGTGGAGAGTTCAAGAGGATGGGTTGCTTATTCCCGGAGCGTGTCTGCGCCGCTCGCGCGGCGGAAGGACCCGCGCTGAGATTGAGGGCTGGTGGCGCAGTTAGCGTCGCGCAGGCGCAGTGCCGGGCGCGACGGTGGAGCAAGGGGAGGGAGGGAGAAAAGGAGGGGGAGGCGGCGTTGGGGGCTTTGCTGAGCCCGAGACAGCTGGAAAGGATAAACAGAGGAGGGGGCCTCCGAGGTCTCAGGTCCCAGCCGGGCCGTGCGGTGCCGCGCAGCCTGGCGAGCGGCTCAGGCGGCCTTCCAGCCGCTCTCTCACCTCCTGGAGGGGCCCCTGCCCTGGCACAGGGGTCAGGCCGCCCCCTGCATGGAAGTTCAGGGGCTTCGTCCACTGGCTGCTGCGGCTGCTGAGCCTGCCTTGAGGAGGCCTGACAGGTAACCCCGGAGCTCTCCTTCCCGTCCCTTCGCGGAGGAGCCTGCTTTCAGAACCTCCCTCCCCACCCCGGGCACCTTCCGCTGCCTGGACTCCAAATCCCATCAGCCACGGCCGGGAGGGCGCGAGAGGCGGTCTTCTGCAGGTGGGGAGCGATCGGGGTGAGGCGGAGGGGGAGGAGGAAGGCTCTCCTTCCTCCAGAGGCGTCCATGCTGATCGCCCCACCCACCCGCACCCCTTGGTTTCTTGACCCCCCCCTTCCCCTCTTTTGGCGTGGTTCTTCCAGCAGATTCCAAAGGGATCGTGGCTGGGCTGGGAATCTGCCCTCTCCCCCCTCCCCAAAAAACTGCCACTGCTCCCCCCCCCTTTGTCCACTCCAAGAGAGAAAGGATTTTGGGGGGCACCTGCTTTCCTCTTGCCAAAGAATTTGGGAAATGTCTTCCCGTCCAGTCTGGGGGTGCATCCAGTTTGCCCCCTTTTTTTCCACCAGCCTGGCACAAACTCTGCAGAGTTTGGGGATGGGTGCCTCCTGCCCTCCCCGCCTCGCCTGATCTTCCAAGGAGATGCTATCAGGATCCCTTCACACTTGTGTGTGAAGCATCTTTGAGAGCCCAAACTTCCTCTGCTGGGCACAAACTTCTGGCAGAGGAGTTTTGGAGACTTTTTGTGCTTTAAATTGCACTCTGCAGGGTGGAAAGTGAGAAGTAGAGCAGATCACTTAAGGCGCCACAGCTCTTGCTTTCTCGACCTCCTGCTTTTCTCTCTTGAAAGAGCTTTTCTTTTCCCTAGCCTGCATGCTGGCTGTTGGTGTAGATTTCTTGCGGGCTCAATCTTTGGGCTGAAGGAGTGCTGTGGAATGAAAATAACAGCAATCTGAAATATCCCCTGAGCATGGGTACAAGCTGTTGCTCACTTCCTATTGCTTGTTACTGTACAGGATTCCTTGCACTGATCTGTCAAGTTTGTTTCCAAACTGCAGGGTTTTTTTCCTGCTTTGCAGTAATGAGAGTCAAATTCTTCCTAAAAGCAGTTGCTGGGTTGAAATTGCCTGGAATTAATTATGGTTTGTTAGATTTGGGGGTTGGTGTGAGGTTATACTGATTGTAGCTTGGTGTTATATATGAATCGTGCCCTTGGAAAAGCCTGATTTACTGTTTGAATGATTAATGTCATTTCTTAGCCTATTAATTTTCAGTGGCTTATAATTTCTATCAATTATCGTACTTAGAGAAATTATTTTTGAAGTGATTTTTGGTTTGCATGACATATTTAAACATAAATTAATCACACAAGGCTGGGTTTGGCCACAATGCTAGCTAAGATCCAAAGTGTTTGGTTCATAAATTCTTAAATAGCTTCACTTGTTGCAGTTTCTCAGAAACAAAAACTCTTGGCTGTTTTGCTGAGATAAACATTTGTTTTGCTGCATTGTTCTAATTTAGATTTTGTGTTATTTTCACTTTTAAATCAATATGTCCATGCATTTTGGGTTTATTTTGCCTTGGTGCCATGTTAAGCATGTACACATATCCAAAACAGGCTACTGTGTTTTTTATTAACATTCATGTATCCTGTATTTTAAAATAGTGTTGCTATAAATTTTTACCAGAAACCTAAATATTCACTTTCAAATCTAGTCCAGCCTGAATTTATGATGACATTCTATGGTATGTTGTTGTTTTACTTGGGGTATAGAATCTTGTGTGCCCCCAGTAATTACTCTTAATCATTTCTGGTCTGCATGTGTGATCTCATCCAATTGTGACTTGCTCAACAAACTATGACTCAACGTATGTGTGTCCCATTTTATACGAATCCTTAAACTTTCTTTTGGATCTCCTTAAGGTCCATATTTATACACATATTCCTAAATTATGTGTTAGTCCTTAGATTTCTGTAGTTTTGTTTTCTGTTCTAGATACTTTTTGTTAAGATTTAACAAACATTTCCATGTTGAAAAATGAATTTCTTTCAAAAAAGAAAAAGAAAGAAATTTCTTTCTCCCTAATAATCCAAGCCCCATGTCTAATCCAACAATGTTGTTTATCAGAAATATGAGAGCCGGTATCTGGTATCTATAATGGGAAAATTGAATCGAAAATATTTTAATATATCATGACGTCCATCATGGGTTTCCATGATAGGCCTTCTGAGCTCAGATCACAACATTGACTTAAAAACTAAGTTTTAATTTGTTGCTCTAAAAACGTAGACGTCCCAACCTATTTTTTCTGTATCGCAATTCATAGCTTTACACTGTACTTCATTTATGAAAGGAAATTTAAAAAATGATTCCTTCAAGTAATTGTCAGAAAATCATTTTTCGGAATGATTGTATTTGGTACTTTCGGTCATCATTCCTTCTGGGAGCAAATTATATTAGTTATTGCATCTTTCTTCATCCTCCAAAACTCTACAGTTCGGTTCCCAGAATTCTGAGCAACAGTGATTCTGAATTCTCGGAACTTAAGTTACCTATCTGAAATATAACTTTGTCAGGCAAGGCTAAGCTATAGAAGCATAACTACACTTAGTAGTCCTACAGAATTGTTTTTTAATCCATCACAGACGGCTTCTGCAATTGAGCTTACATACGTAAAATATTAAATTGCCTATATACAGTAATTACAGTATTACTTATGTACAGCAAGTTTATTATGTACAGCAAGTACAGTATTAGAAAGTTTACTTGTAATTACCTTCCAAACATTTTGTGACATCTCCTAAAGTCAGATCTTTTTTGGATTGAGAACTGCATGGACTCTTTGAATGATATGTAAGAAAGTGGGTACATTATAAAGAAAAATGAGCAGAACCAAACCCAAAATTTAATTTCAATGAAGGTCTATTTATTTTAATCAATTCCATATTAAATAATATGATTACTGCCATATGCTTAAATAACAACACTATTCAATTTAAATATAATTTAGAGAGCGGCATTTGATTTGTATACTTTTTTATCAGTACAGATAATCCTCAACTTATGACCACGATTGGGACAAAAAAAATTGCGGCTAAGCAAAATAATTGTTAATTGAGACACGTTTGATTTTATGACTCTTTCCCCCCAAGGTTGTTAAGCAAATCACTGCAGTTGTTAAGTGGATCACATGGTCACTCAACAAACCCAGCTTTCCCCATTACCTTGCTTGCTTGGCAGCTTTCTGGGAAATGGCAATCAGATGACCCAGGACACTGCAATCCTTCTAAATACATGGCACTTGCCAAACACTCTCATTTTGATTAATTGACTAGGGATGCTGCAATGATTGTGAGGATTGGTGATAATTTACTTTTTAAAGTGCTATTGTGACTTCGAACAGTCACTTAGGTCAAGAACTTCCAGTATAGCCTGGCTCATTGAAAGCATTGTGAGGATAAAATACAATTATCCTATCTTTAAGTTCTTTTATGATGGGTTAGAATACCAACACCCCAATCAGTTCCTGATCACCAATATTCAACCCATAATTATAATCTCATCATGAAAGTCATGAGTGGAACACATAAGCCTTACCCTTCATCTTCCAAAATGTACCTCTCTTTCCAATTTCATCACTGTAATTGTTAGAAGTTTTCATCTTTAATATTTCAGAAGTCCTCAAATATTTCATCAACTGTACTGTGCTATGGCAGGCCGGCATGATGTTCTTTGATATCAATGTTTTGGGGATCAGCTTTGCAATGGACTAAAACCTAACTGAGTTTTCTTGGATGTCTGTTAACCATTGATATTGAAGATATTAAAAAATTTTATATTAGATTGACATTCTGCATTGTTGTGCTATTGCTAAACATTGAAAGAACATTCTTATTTATTTTTGAATGCAGCTTAGGTGGAAAAACAATCCTGACTACAAAGTGGTTTATATTGTACATATAACAGTGATATGATTTTTATTATATATGGTTCCTGTAATCATCCTATAAACTGTTTATCTTAAAAATTGGTAGATGTCTTAAAATGAGATCCTGTGTGATCAGTTAAAATTTCTGAAAGCTACTGGGGAGGGGGAGAATATTTTAAAATCCACTGAGAACTATACCTAAGAATTTAGACCTAGATGCCATCTGCGGAGAGGTATGTATGTACGTAACTTTAGAAATCAAACAACTGAGGGAAATATTTGAAAACCTGATATTAACATTTCCTTTTTCGGCTAGAACAGCTCCATAATTTTATGTATAAATAATTTCAAAGCTTTCTCTTCTCCCCCTCTTCTCTCCAAATTACAGGTAATTTCAATGCCTTCTCAATGGACATGAACTCTGCTGGAATGCTTGGATTCACAGCAACACCATCACTAACTTGCTTTCGTAGGCCCTATTGTGAAAAGATGGCAAAAGCAAATATTATTAGAGACCTCATTAGCAGGCAGCTCAAGGTACTTCTTGTCTTAAAGAGTCATTAACAGCATTTTGCTAGAGGGTGAGCTGAAGTGGAGGAGGAAAACTTTTAGAGAGGCATCTTGGGGACTAATTTTCTTGTTGCTCCTGTCTGTTTGTTTGTCTTCTTCGTCAGAGACTGCTTTGTGTCTTTGCCAGAAGCCATGCCCAAGATGAATGGAACAAGCTGCTGAGCCTTATTCATCCTTTTCTCACTCTTTGCATCTTTAGAAACACTAAGCAGTTAGCAAGAGACCCTTTCTATTGATCCTAGGTGTTCTCTTCTGCTATCATACACTCAAATTATTCTCCCTGGTTTTGTCATGAGACTTGACAAACTGGTTATTGCTTATTGTGATCTTCTGTGGGTGACATTTCTATGAGATGTTTCCTAAGTTGGTTAGAAAACCATGTTGTTCATCTATCTTCATCAGCATGCAAAAGACATCAAATGTTGTGTCCCATTGTTTAGTGTTAAGGTCCATAATGTTCAACATTTTAAATGTCTTGGATGAAGAGTTAGAGATAGATGAATAGATAGATTAAGTTCTGAAGAGTGGGAAGGAATTTGCAGATGACACAGAATGGGAGGGATAACTAATGCTCTGGAAGATGGAAATGAGAGTCTCAGTCATGCAGGTCATGGTTGTCCTCAAAATGTTTTTTTCAAAAGGCAACTGGAGTTTCTTTGTTTCTTTGTTTTTGCTTGGAGACATTTCACTTCTCATCTAAGAAGCTTCTTCAGTTCTGAATGAATGGTGAAGAATGGAAGGATTTATATTTCTTGCTGTCATCTAGTCATTAGCACTCTTTCTGAGAGTTGTTGCGGCCACTTGGAGGTTTATCTGTGTCATCAGGGTCACCTGAATAGATGAGAAAAGATTCTGCAATTTCACTTGTTAACAAGCTGAATATGAATCAATACGTCGGTATTTAAAAACCGATATTTTAAGATGCAGTTTAAAGCTACATTCATAAAAATCTGGTTCCCAAATCAAAGCCATCCAGAGTCTTTTTGACTGGGTGACCATAATAAATCTAGTAAAATAATTGTTGTGTGGAAAATCTATCTTCACTAAAGTCTGTATTGATTATTCTCATTTTGAATATTTCATCCAGTTCTGACTGTTGTATATCAGGAAAAATTCAGTCAGTAGAATAGATCAGGGAAAGGCAAGTTAGATGGGCCTGGATATTATTATTTTTGTATACGTATTTGGAGATCAGAGGTATCTTATTCTCCTTCATGATGTCTTACGCTAAAAATTATGGCTGAATGTATAATATTAAGGCCTCTCCATTAATTGTATTTAATCTATTGTTTATAGGAAAAGGGTGCCCTCAGTTTTGAGCGACACTATCATGTTACTGACCCATTCATTCAGCGTCTGGGCTTGGAAGCAGAGTTGCAAGTAAGTGGAGGATAGTCATGGTAGCAAAATTCTAATAATTTCTTGATTTGTAAAGCATTTCCTAACCTACTGAAGGTTAATTATTGCTAAGCTGTTTTACCTTATTTCCCCTATTTTTTCTCTTATGTATTTCATGCATACTAAACAGGTTGAAAAGATAATAGGAAAACTTTAACTTGGTAACTCCCAGCCATTTTTTAAATTTAATGAGCAGCTTGTCAAACTTCAGTGTCACTGGATTGTTAGGCCTGAGGTTGTTATGGGGAATTTTGTAATTGCCATGTTCTATATTAGGGCCACATTTAGATGTGCCAGCAACATTGTCCAGTTTGGCCTATGCTGAATCCAGGAAGAATAAAAGCAATTTCAAAATGGAATTGGAACAAGCTGGGTCAGGATGCAATATTTTCACCTTCCTGGCGAAATGTCAAGATCAAAAATACCTTCCCCGAAGGGAAAAAAATAACAAAAAATGATTCTAATGGAATAGGAGTAATCATCTAATTTATTTTAAATTATCCCTCTTTTGTTGAGATATTGTGATAATCTGGAGGCAATTGGGTGTCCTTATGATCTGTGGGAGTGAGAATGATGGGAGCTTCAATCGGTATTTAGAAGTTATTAGGTTGGAAAGACATCCTCAACTAACCAAACTCTTTATAGGTAACCCTGTATAGGGGTAAAATTGCAGATAGTTCTTGATTTTCAACCATAATTGAGCCCAAAATTTCTATTGCTAACAAGACAGTAGTTAAGTGAGGTTTGTCCCATTTTATGACCTTTCCTGCCACAGTTAAGTGAATTACTGCAGTTCTTAAGTTAGTAATATGGTTGTTGCCTTTTCCATTGACTTTGCTTGTCAGAAGGTCACAAAAGATGAATCACGTGATCCTGGAACATTGCAACTGTCATAAATTCATGCCAGTTGCCAAGCATCTGAATTTTGAAAAATGTGACCACAAGGATGCTGCAAGCAGTCATAAGTGTGAAAAGTGGTCATAGATCAATTTTTCAGTGCTGTTGTAACAAATGGCTATAAGACAAGGACTATCTGTATGTTTTTTTTTCAATATTAATCATGCGTTAGTGTTAAGTCGAGGTTTAAAATTTCATCCTGTTTGCAGTACTATTACAAAAATGGTAATATAAATGTTAAGGATGTAGTTTGTTGATCATACAATTAAAAAAATAGCATTGAATAAACCATGAGGTGCTCTAGAATTCATCACTTCTCTCTTTAGCTCAGTGTAAGCTGAGATCATTTCCCATTGCCCATACATTAAGTCACATTATTTCAATAATAAGATATACGAAGATTTGTTCAGAAGATACACACATAGGCTTGGATGCATTTAGGATTAGCAGTGGAAGCAAAATAGAACACTGTTCACAGATCAGAAGAAAATCTCTGGAAAGCTTAAGACAGCAAGAAAAATGGGACATGTCAGAATATGGTAGATTTTTCTTTATTCTTCTGAGTGAGTAATCTGAAATTGGTAAAGCTCTGATTTTTATTTTTATTTTGGTAGGGTCATGCTGGCTGTGTCAACTGCCTTGAATGGAATGAAAAGGGAAAGTAAGTATGTCTCTGAAAATAGATTTGTCTCCAAAACTAAGAGATGGGCCTGGGAATTGCTGGACCACCTTAGTTTGTTTCTCTTGCTCCTCCGGAGGAGGTTTTAGAGTATTTCTAGCAGGACTACCAAATTCTGTAACAGCTTTGTTCCCAATGCCATCCATCTGGTAAACTCACAAGATTCGTTTTTCTCGCCATGTACATGTATACATCCGAACTAGATTGTATTGTTTCTCTGTGTCATATATATGGGTATATGCATAATTTTGTATTTATTTATTTAGTCATGTATGTTGGATGTGACCCTTTGAGAGCTGTATACAACAAAATTTCATTTTAATGTGTGAAAATGTACATTCAAACTGACAGTAAAGTTATTCTCAGTCTAAGTCTGACCTTAAAAGACCATTGTTAAATTTTACTTCACCCAATGTTGTGTTCAAGCATTTAGGAAGAGTGACACACAGTAAGGCAGAACTTAGTTTAAGTATCTCATTCAATAACCACATGTGTCAAGGATTACATAATATAATTCAGAGACTCTGCTGAAGGTTGAAGAAACGTTTTGCATGAAGAATGCAAAGCCTATGGGTTCTGGCAAGAGGAGGATGGCTCTTATGTCTAATTCAGGTTTTAATCTGAATATGAAAGTATCCTTAAGAAAGAGTAGGCACTTTCAATGAATGCCTGTAGAAAACCTATGTAGCCCAGGGGAGAATTTCTAATAGCATTTTCTGGAGGTGTATAGTGTTGATTTACCAGCTTTGTTAATAGATTCCTGATGAAGGAAGTTACAAATACAATTGATAGCTGCTCCTTGAGAGTTCTTTGCTGTGCTCTGAAACTTACATTTGCGGCTTATGGCCCAGCTGGAGAGGAGGGAGAGGGGAACTGGGCCATGGGAGCAGCGGGGCCGGTGTGCACGCACATGCATGCACAGCTCCACTGCTCCACTTCAGCTGTGTATGTGTGCACCAGCCCACCACTCATGCAAGTTGAGCTGCATGCGCGCATGCATTGGGCCTCTTATGTGGTCCAATTCCTAATAGGCTGTGGTCCAGTAGTGGGCCACAACTTGGGGGTTGGGGACCCTTGCTCTCATTGTTTCCCAACTTTAGCCCTTTCCAGGTATGTATCTCAATGCTGGCTGGAGTATCATGGCTCAGGTTGGGAAACAGTGCATCTCTAGGAGATGGTTGCCCCTAAGAGATCTCTGCAAACAAATACAGAAAGACATGAGTTTATAGCAATTGTTTGCTAGTATGCTTTTGTGTCTCTCTTGACTTTTTAGCTTACTGGCCTCTGGCTCTGATGACCAGCACACCATTGTGTGGGATCCTCTGCACCATAAGAAACTCCTTTCCATGCACACGGGGCATACGGCAAACATATTCTCTGTCAAGGTAGGTGGATTTGGAAGAAGATGATAAAATACTATGTACAGGTAGTCCTTGACATTTAGTGACCCCGTTTGAAGTTACAACGGCACTAAAAAAAAGTGATGGCCATTTTTCATTTTCAGTTACACGTGATCAAAATTTGGATGCTTGGCAACTGGCTTATGTTTATGATAGTTGCAGCATCCCAGGGTCATGTGACCAGCTTTTGCAACTTTCTGCCTGGCAAAGTCAATGGGGGAGGCCATATTCACTGAACAACCACATGGTTAACTCAATAACTGTGGTAATTCACTTCACGGCTGTTGCAAAAATATTGTAAAATGGGGCAAAGTTCAATTAACAACTGCCTTGCTTAAAAACAGAAAGATTGGACTCAATTGTGGTCATAAGCTGAGGACCACCTATCGTTCTGGCAAGGATTAAATGTTGAGGTTGGGATGAGTAAGATATTTGACTACAAAGCCAATAATCTGTGGCTGTTAAGTGACATGTTCCTCCAAAGATGTCTTTTTATCTTTCGGTGGGGAAGGCCTTCTTGCCATGAAAGATGTCATGCTTATTCTTCCACAGTTCTTGCCACATGCAGAAGACCGGATACTTATTACTGGGGCCGCGGATTCCAAAGTGCACGTACACGACTTGACTGTCAAAGAAACGATCCATATGTTTGGGGATCACAAAAACAGAGTCAAGCGTATTGCCACAGCTCCAATGTGGCCCAACACCTTCTGGAGCGCAGCAGAAGATGGGCTAATCAGGTATGGTTTCTCTGATGTTCTGAGTGAACACACAGTGCCAACCGTGAAGTGAACCTGGCTGAAGCCACCTTGGAGGCTTTGAGGGTTGCCACACAGCACTGGGAGGGGGGAGATAATTAGATGGGGTTTTGTAGCTAAAACAAAGCTTTCCTGTGAGAACCAAGGCCACTCTCACAGGTGGCTGGACAGATGAGGAGCAAGTAATCTAGCAACCAGCCAGCACCTGGATTGGGCAGCATGGCGGGGGGGGGATGGAAAACTTTTACTTTTAATTAGGTGAAAGCCGCAGGAAACTTCAAAGTCGAAACATCACCAATTTGTACCAATATGATGCATCCAGTAAACTGTTCTTTGAGGAACTTTAGTGCCTCAGAGTTTGTTTTCTAATGGGTGCCTTACTTGGAACGCTGACACACAGCTTAGAGTTCCACTCTGTTTAATTACTGTGTTTGCAAAAATTTTATGGCCAAACCAATAAACTGGGCACCAGGGATTGATTCTGTGGAGAGAGGTTTATCCATGGACCAGAGAGGGATGTGATTTCATGTGCTGCTTGCATCCCTCGGATGGGGCTTTGCTTGTTTGTGTGGCAGTTGCTGGAATGATGTGGACCAATGCCAGTCCACAGACTGGGGGCTGGGGACCCTTGCTGTAAAGCATGATTTAATTGAATTTAGAAGTGAGCAATCCACTAATATATTGCTTACTTTTAATAATTTTATAATGACTTAGTTCACTTTTCCTTGGTGGGATCAAAGTGTGGTGGTGCTGCTTGCTTCTGATTTCTGAAGGCCTGCTAATACTTTCGTTCTTATTTTTATTTTTATTTAGACAGTATGACTTGCGAGAGAATAGCAAACACTCAGAAGTTCTGATAGACCTGACTGAATACTGTGGGCAGCTTGTGGAGGCAAAGTGTCTCACAGTCAATCCCCAGGATAATAACTATCTCGCTGTGGGAGCCAGTGGGCCCTTTGTCCGGATTTACGACATACGCATGATCCACAACCACAGGTAACAGAAGTGAAAACTGATAACTTAAGAGGGCTAACTTCTGAAGTACAAGAAACATTTTTGTTTGAATCTAATCTAACAAGTAGCACGTTCAAATTTCACATTGTCATAGTTCTAATAAAGGAGAATATTTGTAGCTCAGGATTGACATGAGGGGTCCTTGGTGCTCTCTGAGCTTGCAGATGTTTCATTCCCCAAACTAGGTAACATCAGTGCTAGGGTAGTTTTGGGTAATGAAACATCTGCAAGAGAATAAACAGACTCAGAGAGCACCAAGGATCCCTCGTGTCTTAGTTCTTTTTAACTATCTAACAGTGAGAGATATCCCATTTATGGCTGGAAGAAAATATAGACAGTTAATAGGGGCAAAAAAGCAGATGATAAAAGACTGCATTTACTTCTCTTTAAATTTAGATATCATCTCTAGGTGGTTGCGTGGGTGCATATTTTGTGTCTTTGTAGATAGATATCCATGATCATGAAGTGAATCCAGTTTCCACAATTGATGTTTTTTGTTGTAAACTGGCGAAGAAAGTTGCGAATTACAATCACATGACCACAGGACATTGAAACCAGTTGTAAATGCAAGTCAATTGCCAAGCACCTGAATTGTGATCATGTGACTGCAGGGATGATACGCTTGTCACAAGGATGAGGACAAATGGCAAATCACTTTTTCTTAGACTGTCATAACTTTGAACTTTAGCTAAATGAACAGTTATAGGTCGAGAACTTCTTGTAGTTCAAAATAATGTTTGATATCATGAAGTTCAGTTCAAAAAATATTCTGCTCTGGTCAAGTTTGGTAGTCTGGGATGCTATGAATCGTTGTTGCAGTAAAATTTACAAAATCCAGTTCTTCGGTATGTTGACATAACTATTTGAACTTTACCTCTCTAATATGCCTGGCTGTCATAAGTTTTTCTCTTCATAAATAGAAGAAGAAATGTCTTGAGAAGAAAATATTGTCAACCCTGAAGTTGGCCTAACTAATTTTCTTTTTGTGTCTTTCTTTTAGTAAAGTTTCTCTTCTCATTGCTTCAGGGCTGACACAGCCTGGGAGCAAAGGGGCCAGGGAGGGGTGTAGAGATAGCTGGGATGTTGTAGCCTAAATAAAATTCTTTCCCTTGGGAGTCAAGGACATTGGTGCAGGTGTTTGAAAGGCGAAGACTAAGATCACCTAGCAACTGGACTACATGCTGATTGGACCATGTGACTGGAGACTGGAGGGGCGGAAGGAAGTGTCAAAAGTTTTACTTTTAATTTGATGTAAAACCAGCGGGAACTTAGAGCCGGTTTTTTCCACCAAGCCTGTGACAATTTGATATGTCCCATTAAAATGTTCTTTGAGGAATATTTCTGCCTCAGAGTTCTTATTGAATGGGATGATATATTACTTGGAACGTTGACAAATACATTCAAATATAAATTTTCCTCTCTATTTTGGCTTAGGAAAAGCATGAAACAGAACCCTGCGGCTGGCGTCCATACATTCTGTGATCGACAGAAACCCCTCCCAGATGGCGCTGCTCAATACTATGTAGCAGGTAAAATTATCTCTGGATGGTGCCCTGTCCAGGAGATGGTTTTAGCGCATTCAACAAAATTCATTTGGGTGGGGAGCCTATTATGGTGAGAAATGAAAGTACATTTGAGTTAACTTGCACTTGGGTGGAGTCAAGATGGATCCTTAGCCCTTGCTTGCTTCTGCTGCAAAGTAGTTGATGGCTCTTTTTTGCTGAAAGTAGAATCTGCACAATAAATGGACCTAGCTTTTTTTATTTTAAAAGGCTTTTCTATTTCCTTGCAAATACTTAGCTAAAGCAGGGTCCATTCTATCAAGATGTATTTATTAACTGCTTCTTTCTTTCTTTTCTTTCTTTCTTTCTTTCTTTCTTTCTTTCTTTCTTTCTTTCTTTCTTTCTTTCTTTCTTTCTTTCTTTTTCTGTAGGGCATCTTCCAGTGAAATTACCTGACTACAATAACCGGCTGAGAGTTTTGGTAGCTACTTATGTCACTTTCAGCCCAGATGGTACAGAGCTCTTGGTCAACATGGGAGGAGAACAGGTAATCTAGCAGGGTTCCAATATCTAAAGGGTTTCCACAAAGAAGGGAGGTGGGGGGTGTCAACCTATTCTTCAAAGCACCCGAGGGCAGGACAAGAAGCAATGGGTGTAAACTATTCTCAAGGAGAGAAGCAACCTAGAACTGAGGAGAAATTTCCTGACAGTTAGAAACAATTGATCAGTGGAATGACGTGCTTCCAGAAATTGTGGGTGTTCCATCACTGGAGGTTTTTAAGAAGAGATTGGACAATCATTTGATTGAAATGGTGTAGGGTCTCCTGCCTGAGCAGTGGGTTGGACTAGAAGACCTCCAAGGTCCCTTTCAACTCTGTTATTCTGTTAATCTGCTGCTGCTTTCAGCATCTCACTGAGCTGATTTCAGCACTCAGGCTGATTCAGTCATTGTGAAATATTATCAGGACATTTAAATGATCAACCTCAAATGGCCTTCAATCCATTTATAAATTCCCCAAGGCTTCAAAGCTGTTCTCGCCATCCCACACCCATCCCCAATGTATTGAATTTCATATATTGCACCCAGTAATTGCTGCTTTCTCAAATAAATTGTTCCTATAATAGCTACTGCAGACGCAAAAGCCAATTAATGTCTATAAAGAGTTAGCCAGAAAATAAATGATTATGAAATTCTATCACAGTCTGTATCAGGTTCCCCAGATCAGGATTTGGCTGCAGATCTTTTGCCTCAACTCCATACAGGTAGTCCTCGACTTATGACCATGAATGGGCCAGCATTTCTGTTGCTAGGCAAGGCAGTGAAGTGAATAGCACCTGATTTTATGACTTTTTTGCCACAGTTCTTAAGCAAATGACTGCAGTTGTTAGATGAATCATGCAGTCGTTAAGCGAATCCAGCTTCCTCCACTGGCCTTAAGTAACCATTCTTCTGCTCATGAATATAGTTTCAGAGAGGTGTGGGAAGCCGTTAATACCAAAAACTGGGAGTCTGGTCTACCCTGATCATTGGAGCTGCTTCCTCAGCCAAAAGATGAGTCATTCTTTACATTTCGAAGAACTGAAACTGATTTTTCCCAGGTTTAGATGAAGCTAAATCTTCTGCTGTTTTCATGCAGTTTTGAATCCCATTTTATGGGAGACTTTTTCTTTTTTAAAAAAACAAACAAACTTTATTGATTATACAACTAAAATGTCAAACACAAACACAACACAGAAAGAAAAAGAAAAAAAAGTTTAAAAAAAAACCTTAGCACTTAAGAAAAAAGAAACATCAGAACATTATAGAACACTGTAGAAGCTGGGAATGCTGGTATGACTGGATAGAACAAAAATAGAAAATATATTAGTAAACACCGTAAAATGTAAAAGAGGTAGCAATTATATACTCGCAATAAGATGTATTTGTAAATATGTCATCAATATTGATAACAAACAAGGAACCATAGACTTTTGATAAAAATGGGAGTCTTTTTCTAAACGCACATTTTCCTTCGCCCTACAAAAAACTGAATAGCTTTCGCTCGACTTATAAATATTAATCAGCAACAAGTTAGAGTTTTCTTGTGAGTAAATTTAATTTAAATTAAATTAAATTAAAATTAAATTTAATTTAATTTTTCTGGCTGAAAATTTACTATGTAATTTGTAAATTCATTGCCTTTCTTTGATTTTTAGGTTTACTTATTCGACCTGACGTATAAGCAGCGGCCATACACTTTTCTCCTGCCAAAAAAATGCCATACTTCAGGGGGTAAGAATGCTGTACTTCTCTTAAAAGGCAGATATTGTACTTCATTGTTTTTCAAGACATTTTTGTTTGCCCCTTTCCATTTCAAGTCCTTGTGATTATTAATTAAGATTTTGGAAACACATTTTGGTGTTGTATTTCTAAAGTTGCAACTGAGGGCAATAACATCCTAGCTCCAACAATTTCATACATGGTACTCTATTTCACAGTGTTAGTTTTAAATCCTCTCCATAAAGCAGGAGTACTTGAAACTGTAATGTATTATCAGGAATTGTAGCATTTCAGGTCTGGTAAGCTCTCTTTTGTGTCCTTATTCAAATTAATAGCAATGGCAGTTAGACTTATATACCATTTCACAGTGCTTTCACAGCCCTCTCGAAGCAGTTTACAGAGTCAGCCTCTTGCCCCCAACAATCTGGGTCCTCATTTTGCCAACCTCAGAAGGATGGAAGGCTGAGTCACTCTTGAGTCCTTGCAACTCAAACTGCCAAACTTCAGACAGCTGGCAGTCAGCAGAAATAGCCTGCAATACTGCATTCCAACCACTGCACCACCATGGTTCTTCAATTAATATCAATAAAGTAAATATGAATTAACTAAAAATAAAATATGCAAAATAACAATAACATCTGAAATGTCCAGGCAACATTTCAGATATGAATCTCCCTACCAGATAGATTTCAAGGTTATTTAGTAACATGCTAAGTTTAAAAAAAGTAAGTTGTAGAACTGGAGAGGAAGATGCAAAGCAAAATGCAAACTTGAGATGGGTTGCAAATATCCCAAGTCATTTTAAAGAGCATTAAATGAGATATTTGTAATACTTGTTTGTTTAGAGTGGAAAGCAATGAGAGTTCTGTTGACATATCCTACTCTATCAGAAATGCCCTTTCTGATTGAGGTGATATTGGGATTTCAAGGGCATATCTCATACAGGTAGCAGGACCAGAATTTACTTTGCTAAGAAAATCAGTTGTGAAGTGAGTTGCACCCGATATTGCCACGATTGTTAAGTAAATCTCTACAGTTGTTAAGTGAATCACATAGTTATTAAGCAAATCCTGCTTTCCTCATTGACTTGGCTTGTTGGAAGCTGGTTGGGAAGTTGCAAATGGTGATCACATGACCCCGGGATTGCAAATACTTGCTGGTTATCAAGTGCCCATATTTTAATCATGTGACTCTGAGGGTTTGTTGCTGCAATCATAAGTGAAAGGATCAGTTATAAGTTACTTTTTCAGTGCCATTGTAACTTTGAATAGTCACTAAACAAATAGTCGTAGGATGAGGACTACATATTTCTGTCGGGTTTCTCTTACTTCCTTTCCGTCTTTTTATGCTCTCCAGTCTGTAATTGGCATATTTACCGTATGTCATGTCTGTAACCTGTATCCTGACATCTAGCATTGGAGTGATTAGATAGTTGGATATTGCTTGTACTCAATACAAGCAAAATGCAATGGAGCCACATCAATCCACCCAAGGTCTCTTCCTTAGATGGGTTGTCTTTCTGTGTAAACAGGTCAATATTTCCAGCTAATGGTTACAGGGAGTGGGCATGGTTAGTCTAGTGAGGAAAAGGACTAGGGGAGACATGATAGCAGTGTTACAATATACCTATAAAAAGTAAAGTCTCACATTTAGGCAAGAAAACCCAAAAGGACACATATAGACTGGGTGAAACCAGGCTTAACTAGCAGTAACTGTGAGAGGGATTTTTGAGTCTTAGTGGACAATCAGTTAAATATGAGCCAGCAGTGTAAAGCAGTAGCCAAAAATGCCAGTGCAATCCTAAATTGTATTAACAGGGATGCAATCAAGATCAAGTGAGGTACTAATACCACTCTATAAAGCCTTAATAAGGCCACACCTAGAATACTGTATTCAGTTTTGGTCACCACACTATAAAAAAGATGTTGAGACTCGAGAAAAAGTGCAGAGAAGAGCAACCAAGATGATCAGGGGATTGGAGGCTAAAAGATATGATGAACGGTTGCAGGAACTGGGCATGGCTAGTCTAGTGAAGAGAAGGACCAGGTAAGACATGATAGCAGTGATCCAATATTTGAGGAGCTGCCATAAAAAGGAGGAAGAGGGTCACTCTACTTTCCACCTGAAGGCTAGAGAAGGAATAATGGATGGAAACTGATAAGGAGAGATTCAGCCGAGACATAAGGAGAAATTTTCTGACAGTGAGAGCAAACAACCAATGGAACAGCTTGCCTTCAGAAGTAGTGGGAACTTCATCACTGGAAACTTTCAAGAAGAGATTGGACTGCCATCTGTCAGAAATGATGTAGGGTCTCCTGCATGGGCGGGGGGTTAGACTAGATGACCCACAAGGTTAACTGTTAATCCAACTGTTAATCTGTTAATCTGTTATTGCATTCAAGATGAAATTGGTAGGTTGATGGATTCCAATAACATAGAGCTATCTTCGCTGGTCAATTTAGCCACTGCCTAACCCAGTCTTACCGAGTCTACCATCTCTTAACGTATTAGATATCAGGATGATTAAGCATTTTTTTTGCTTTCAGTGCTGGGTCTTCTCCCAGGTTGCTAATTTCCTCAAAATTGAAAAACAACACTGTATGGAAGAATGCTTATCAGCCACTTGCAGTTTACCCTTGGTTCAGCCTTATTCCACTCCTTATGATTCTGTCATTTTATTTCTATATTGCTTTGCTTCCCCGAAGTGTTCAGAATGGCGTATGAGAGTACAATAAAAATAGCTGAAATAAACCATTCCAATAAAACCAGCGTTTAAAGCCATAACTACAAAAATTGAAGCTCACTTCATTTTATGACCCTCAGAGGTGCAGAATGGGAAAACATCAGCCAATGGCGTGTCAAATGGCATCCATCTCCACAGCAATGGATTCCGGCTGTCTGAGGGGCGAGCCCATGTCAGGTAAGGTCTCCTCCTTTTCTGCCCACAGTATACAGTGCTGTATCCTCTCCTCCTTGCCTAGATGTTCATGCAGAGACTGCTTGGCTAGGAATAGTGCTGGTTGCCAGAACCAGGAAGAATTGTTTCATCTAGCAAGAAGCAGTTGTATAACCCTATTATTTTGGGATGGGGGAGGACTGTAAAAGCTAAGTTTCCTTCATGCACATGCATACTCTCCATATAAGAAAGCCACAGCCTGAGATGAAAATATTTGTCTTTTTTTTTTTTTTAAAAAGGCCCTCTAGAAAAATGTTCCCTAAACCCACCACAACATCATTTTCCAGCCAAGGTCTGTTAGGACTTAAGTATGCAACCTGATTGGTTGATTTGGCTTAATGTGTTATATCAATCTAGCTAGGTATACTTGATGGAATAAGCCATGGCTAAAGCCAATATGGTTTGGAATGACGTGTGAACCAAGTCTTGGTTTCTGCAGTCCACAGGTAGAGCTACCTCCCTATCTTGAGAAGATTAAGCTGCAGGCCAATGAGGCTTTTGCTTGCCAGCAGTGGACTCAAGCCATCCAGCTCTACAGCAGAGCTGTCCAGAAAGCCCCCAACAATGCCATGCTCTATGGGAACCGAGCAGCTGCTTACATGAAGCGCAAGTGGTAAGTGACCTCTCCGTTCCTGGGAGGCCTGGCAATAACTTCTCCAGCCAATTTGCATTGAACGTCAAGAATTATTCTATCCAGATTCTAGATCTCAGGTTATGTGAATGTGTTTTTCCATAAGAGACTCTCAGTATAACTTTAGAGGTCTGTGGAATCTTTTCTGGTTTGGTCTGCAATCAGAGGAGCTTGATGGGGATTTATTGCGCATTGGAAATATTAATTTCTGCATTCCTACAAGATTTCTATCCACCCAACAGAATTCTGCTGAGAGAATTTGGACATCCACTATATCTCATCCGGTTTACCTTGGGTTTTATCATTACAGAAATAAAACCAAGATACTGTTTAGAGGGAACTGTGGAATCCTGTGTTGCTTGGTGATTTACGCATAGGGAATCTATAATTCAGTCCATTGGGTCTTCCAGATAGGATTCTGGAATGCTGGCTGGCCTCTAATAATTGGGAGGCGCATTGGTTCAACAATTAAGATGCAGTGCTTGAGACCTGAACATTGCACGTTGGGCTGAGCGCCATCTTCCCCTAGCTCAAGGATGTCAAACTCACGTCCTGGAGGCATCACATGATGTCAAACTCACTATTGGGACTTTTTTCCTCTTTGCTAAACCAGGCATGGGCGTGGCCAGCGTGTGACATATCTGGCCCGTGGGCCAGAGGTTTGACAGCTCTGGCCTAACTCCTACTCACCTAGCAGTTCAAAAGCATGCAAATGCAAGTAGATAAATAGGTACCACTTCAATGGGGAGGAAACAGCACTCCCTGACATCATGCTGGCCGCATGAAATGTCTTCTGACTGTGTTGACTCAATGGCCTTGAAACAAAGATGAGCATCAGCTCCTAGAGTCAGTGACGAGCGGAGTAAATTCCACAAGGACTCCTTTCCTTCCTCTGTTAATAAGCTTGACAGATGCTGAGCTGGATAGATCAGAGGCACTTTCCTACAACAGTTTGCAAATATATATTTGGTTGGTGATGGCGGTAAGAGAATAAAAACATCAGTATTCTCAATTTGATTGATTTCAGGGATGGAGATCACTATGATGCGCTCCGAGACTGCCTCAGGGCCATCTCCCTGAATCCTTGCCACTTGAAGGCTCACTTCCGCCTGGCCCGCTGCCTCTTTGAGCTGAAGTATGTAGCAGAAGCCCTGGAGTGTCTGGATGATTTCAAAGGAAAATTTCCTGAGCAAGCCCACAGCAGCGCTTGCGATGCCTTGGACCGGGACATCAACGCTGCCCTTTTCTCCAAAAATGATAATGGTGAGGACTAAAAAGACAAAACCTTGTGCTCCTGCCCTAAGTGTGAAAAAAAATCCATTGTTCTTAAAGGGTCAGATTTTTAAGAGACACCAATGGTGTGTGTACCATAGTATTAGCTTTTAACATTTTAGGAGGGGAAAAATAACCCCTGTGAAAGGGATAAGTCCACACATCTTTTTAAAAAATGCTGTGAGTAAGGCCCTGTCCCACTGCACTTATGGATGCAAAGAGGATGCAATACGTTAAAAAAAGCTTGCCATCCATTGGAAAACGCTATGCATCCATTGTGTACTCATTGCATACGTGTTTTATACGCTCTATCCGTCGAGGATCCGTCCACTGCAATTTCATCCGCGCAAGAAGTTTTGAGCTGCACAAAACTTTGTGAACGGATGAACTTTCTGCCGTGTACAATGTAAATCCGCGACATATGAGCAACAAACGTTCTATGTCCGTTTATCATCCGTTAAACGTCCGCTGTATCCTCTCTGCATCCTCTGGGCATCCTCGCAACTCACATCTGCTGCAGCTGAAAACGGAAAGAGGGAGGAAAGAAAGGGTACATGGAACATCTATACATCGTTAGTAGCACGGAAATAGAAAGGATGCGCAGTGAACGGTTTGCATCCGATATACATCCGCTAGGCTTCCTATGAACATCCGTTTAACATCCCCGCTACATACTACCCACGTCCGTTCTTTTCCGTTCTTTTCCGTTCTGTTTATGCAAATTTTCACCACTTTTTGGAGCGGATGACAACGGATGGAGCCACCCCCGAAATTTTGCTCGTCCGCTGTGTCCTTTATGCATACGTTTTGTGTCCGTCGGCCAGTGGGACCTAGCCTTAAGAAAGCTAGAGGGCAGCATTAGTGAGTGGGGATCAGCTATTTAAATCTGGGGAAAAAATCAAAAGAAAAACAGTTTGATCATTTAGTGCGGTGAGCCTAGAGTGCAGCTTTGGAAAAGAAACTGATGAGAATAGTGATAGCTTGGATCAGATAGTCCTAAATTCACATTCCTTTTCGGCCTTGAATTCACTGTATGGCTTTAGTGAAGTTGCTATATTACAAAATTTTGTTCCATGTCTGCAAGATTAGTTGGGAAAGAGACGATGGTATAGAAAAGTGTCCCTGTGAAATCAAATTATTATGGATTATCACATAGCCAGCCAGATGTTCAGACAGGATTTGGCATTTTTATCCACCTATCAAGTCCTTTCCAAGGACCTGGAATAGCAGATGTTGTGTTTCATGGTGTTAGAGGTATCATCAAAGAATGTGAGCTGAATAAAGCTGCCTTGTGCAATTGACTAATGATGAATTTGCCAATGCCAGTGGTGTTCAAGAGGTGCTCCAGTTGCTTTGCACCCATGATTATTGGTATCAACTCTCAAAACAACTCTAGCTGAAGCCATAATTTTTCTTGTTTCTTTTCTTAGTTGCCATACTCATGAGGGGAGAGGGAGACTAATGGAATGTAGAATGTTTTCCTCCAATGTGCCAAACATAACACAGATAAGGCTCCTGAGATCCAAGGCCAGATCAATGTGCCCTAGCAACAACAAGAGGGAGTTGTCAGCATTCCAGGAAACCTCCACTCCAACAAATAAGTCCGAGACAAACATCTTTTTAAAAGTTCTGTTTTATTTGGATGGTAAACTGGCACATCTGAGGAATTCAGAATCAGAAAGTTCCAGGCTTCCTTGCAATAAGTAAAAACTACAAATCTACCCCCTGTACCCTTCATCGCATCATATGTCCCAATCACCATCCATCCCCATTTGAGATGCCCCCTCAACCAGATGCAGAGATAACATGACCCTGACTTAGAAGAAGAATGTTATTATGTCTAACCACATACATTCCAAGAAACTGTCCCCCTCTCATTTTCCCAGGCTCAAGAATGTGGCAGTGTGGAAGTGTCTGGTGTCAGTAGGGCTTCCAAAGCTGACAGGAGTGCTGAGAAGTTCATCACCTGCTTGCTTGGCTAACGTGAAATGTGACACAAGGGTGGGGGTGGCCAGTATCTCTTCTTTAATTATACAAAACATGCAGGAATTACTCTGTTGGTTTCACCTTTGACTGTGCCAATATGATGTACCCAATAAACAGATGGTTGAAGAAGCCAAGACCTCAGAGTCTTGAACTGGTTAGCAGTATTCCTCGGAACATATGACAGGTAGTCCTCAACTTACAACAGTCCATTTAGTGACATTCAAAGTTACAGTGGCAGTGAAAATGTGACCTATGACCATTTTTCACCTTTGCAGTATCCCCATGGTGATCAAATTTCAAATGTTTGGCAAGTTGGTTCATATTTATGACTGTTGCTGTGTCCCAGAGTTACGTGATCCTCTTTTGTGATCTTCTGACAAGCAAAGTCCATGGCGAAGCCACATTCACTTAACAACTGGATGACTAACTATTAACTGCAGTGATTCACTTAACCACAGATACAAGAAAAGGTCATAAAATGGGGCACTTAAATGCCTCAATTAACAACAGAAATTTTGGGCTCAATTGTGGTTGTACGTTGAGGTCTACCTATAATGAATTAAATCTGGATATTCTGATAGCTTTTGCACTGCTGTAAAACTGCAGGAATTATTTGCATAAATTGGCATTGTTTGCATAAACAGGTAATATAAATTTTCCATAATGATATACTTAGGCAAATGAGGTCAACTTAAACAAATCCTTAACAACCGGGTGACTAACTTTATTAAATACAGTGATTCACTTGACAACTGAGGCAAGAAAGATAATAAAATGGAGCACTTAACAAATGCCTCACTTAACAACATAATTTTTGGGCTCCATTGTGGTTGTAAGTCAAGACTACCTTTGCTTTATTTGACCACATTCTTTCTCTTGCTATTTACAGGTCTCTTCAATTGTTACTTACTAGCTCTATACCCATGCTTCGCTACAAAACTATGTGATTGGGCTTAGTTTTTGGGGAGGAAAATAAGGGGAGGGGAATTGTGCCTCTGCCTACCAGCATCCATCAGTATTCATCTGGCTCATGTCCTGTCAGCATGTGAGAGGGTTGAGGGCTGTTTGGAAACTGAAACAGTATTTGCTGTGAGCAAGAAAGAAACAGCAAGGAGCCTGGGTGTGGCTTAGCTCAACGGTTCTGTATTAAAACTGCTTGGTGCTGTGAAAGTAAAACGGAAACTCCTCTCCTCTGCTTGTGTTTACGTAAACCTTGTCTAAAGAAAAGTCCACCCCTCCCCCTCATCTTGAGGATAGCATCAGAACGTGTTAATAATAATATAGGAAATATTAATGCTGTGATGGTCATTTTGAAAAACCCTTTCTTAGTCAGCACCGAGAAGCCAAGAGGAACATACGTGCCAAATCAGCAGTTTGTAGACTTTACGGTTCTGGAGATTTTGTGATGATGTGTGAGTGGTGTTTCACTTTTATATAGAGAGATTTAAAAAAAAAAAATGCCTCCCATATCACTTTCCTGCAACTCACCTCGTTGTTATCTCCCCAAAGATCCAAAAAAGAAGTAACTTTGCAATTTCACTTTCTCCAGGGGAAGACAAGAAAGGGAGTGGCCCCATCTGGCTGCGAGCAACTGGCCGCAAGGATTCCATATCAGAGGATGAAATGGTGCTGAGGGAGCGCAGCTATGACTACAAATTCAGATACTGCGGCCACTGCAACACCACCACGGATATCAAAGAGGCAAACTTTTTTGGCAGGTAGGGAGCCTCCTCTCAAGATCCACAGCAGCAGAGGTGGCATTCAGCAGGTTCTGACCAGTTCTGGTGAACCGGTAGCGGAAATTTTGAGTAGTTTGGAGAACCGGCAAATCCCACCTCTGACTTGCCCCGCCACCATCTATTCTCCGCCTCCCATTGAATACCAGTTGATCGGCTGGGTCTTCTTTGGTTGCCCTGCACAGGAGAACGGAGCTGGAAAGCAGGTTCATGGGGTGGGGAAGGAATGGGGATTTCACAGTATCCTTCCCCTGCCACACCTAACATCCATCAAGCCACACCGACAGAACTGGTAGTAAAAAAATCTGAATCCCACCATTGCACGGTAGGGACGTTGGGTTTTTGTGTGGTGTATTGCTGTCTCCACAAATGTCTTCCGGGTTTTTTTTAAAAACCTACTTCCACAGCATCAGGAAATGCTGAGAAGTTCCAGAACTTGTAATTTAAAACCTTAAATCCTATGTAATCCTAAATCTAAAAACCTAAAATTACCGTTCCGAATTAAAAAAAAACTAACTTGACTAATTTATAGATAATGCTAAATAAAAAGTAGCTATAACAGCAGGATAAGGAGCTCACTAAAAAGGGGCTGTCACACGGCAGCCATCTACCCATCTTCTGGGGGTTTTCACAAGCCAAAGTGATGCAATAGTTATAAGGCAGCGTTTCTCAACCTCAGCTGCTGGCTGGGGAATTCTGGGAGTTGAAGTCCACACATCTTCAAGCATCCGAGGTTGAGGAACACAGCTGGTCTTTGAACTTACAACAGTTCATTTAGTGGCTGTTCAAAGTTACCACGGCACTGTAAAAAGTGACTTAGGACGGTTTTTCACCCTTAGAATGGTTGTGGCATCCCCGTGCTCCCCTGATTAAAATTCAGATGTTTGGAAACTGGTTCATATTTATGACAGTTGTAATGTCCCAGGTTCATGTGATCCCCTTTTGCGACCTTCTGACAAGCACAGTCAATGGGGAAGCCAGACTCACTGAACAACCGGGTTACGAAGTCAACCATTGCAGTGATTCAACTTGACCTATGCGCAAGAAAAGTCGTAAAATGGAGCAAAATTCACTTAACAAAAGTCTCCCCCGAGCAACAAAAATTTTTGGGCTCAATTGTGATCATATGTTGAGGATTACCTGTACTTGGTTAAAATCCTAAACCAGTCACTTTTTCAGTCAGCCCAAACTAGTAGTCAAGAACCATATTGGTGAAGTGGTTAGAATGCAGTATTGCAGGCAAATTCTGTCGACTGCCAGGAGTTCGATCCTGACCAGCTTAAGGTTGACTCAGCCTTCCATTCTTCCCAGGTCTGTAAAATGAGGACCCAGATTGTTGACTCAGTAAACCCCCTAGAGAGGGCTGTAAGGACTTCCAGATCCTGTAACAATTTTGTTCCCTACTGCCATCCATCTGGTAAACTCGCAAGATTCATTTCTCTCGCCATGTACATGTATACATCCGAACTAGACTGTGTTGTTTCCCCGGGACATGTAATATATGTGGATATATCTATTTATTTATTTGTCATGTTTATGTAGTGTATATTTGAGGTGGAGACCTTTTGAGAGCTGTATGCCACGAAATTTCATGTTAATGTATGCCGATTAGTGTACATTCAAAGTGACAATAAAGTTATTCTAAGTAAAGCACTATATGAAGTTGTATATAAGTCTTAAGTGTTGGTTTATTAGTACTACTCAGTGTCATAGTTCGGGGGAGAAGGGAACCTTTCTATAAATGTAACCAACCACTAAACATGCTCATTTTGGTTTCCTCCTAGCAATGCTCAGTACATCATCAGTGGCTCCGACGATGGTTCCTTCTTTATCTGGGAGAAAGAAACAACTAACTTGGTGCGAGTGCTGCAGGGAGACGAGTCGATTGTGAACTGCCTCCAGCCCCACCCGAGCTACTGCTTCCTGGCCACCAGTGGCATCGATCCAGTGGTACGGCTTTGGAATCCCAGGCCAGAAGTAAGATCAGGGGCAGGGGGTTCTACCTGGGTTGGAATCTGTGGTCCTTTTGGATCAGGGTTGGTGCTATTCTGCAACAGAGAAAGCTTTCAACTTCTGAACAAGTTGAGGAAGTCGCCTCAATAGAGGAAAAAGATTATGGCTAGCTATAATAGCAGGGCTCTGAAATGCTCCATTTTCCCCCTTAGAAATAGAACAAAACTTTCGGATATATCTTAAATATTTACTTCTTTTAATAGTTTTACATGGAATTGACTTATGACCATAATTGAGCCCGGAAGTATGGCCATAAATAGCTATGATCATAAATTGAGGCAACCACATAACCAAAAGTAAATTTCTGGCTTTTTTCATGGTGGTTGTCAAATGAACACCATGGTTGTTAAGTAAACCTGTTTATTTGAGTAAGTATTCCCCTCCCTCCCCCCCGAAACCAGTAAAAAAATGGCAAAAGCCAACAAAAGTCATGATCACATGATTGTGGAATTCCAGAACAGGTCACAAAGCTGATCTGCCAGATGTATGGCTACAGACTGGGCGGGCAGTGTGTCCATTTACAATGACTGGAAGTTCTTTACTGGCCTTAACACAGCCATTCCATGGCCATCAAAACTTCAAATGGTCATAAAATCAGCAGTCTTTAATCAAGGACTGCCTGTAATGATGCTTCATAGAGTGGTATTACTGGTTGGGATTTGGCAGTTTTCCTGGACTTGGTGGTTTGTTCCTGATATGCTTTTCTTTCTGGACTCTAAGTGGTAGAATGATGGGCTATCATTGTGAAATATCTCCTTAATGCAAGATTCATACGTATCTTGATAGACAATTCTTGAGGGGTCCTTAGTGCTCTCTGAGCTTGTTTGTTTTCTTTCATTAACCAAATTAGGTCAGTGTTAGTGGGGCGGTGTGTGTCTTAAGTGGGCTGTTTACTGTTGACTCTTTGGCAGTTCCTTGGTTGGGGTATGGTTTACTTGATTGTTGGTCTGATGTTAACCTTGGAGTTAATCTATGCTGATCTGGGTGCTGATTGCCCCCACCAACACTGACAAGGCAAGCCACCAGAATATAAACTGACAGCAAACTGCACCACCTTACTAGCACAGATGATGTTACCTAGACTGGGTAATGAAATGTCTGCAAGAAAACAAACAAGCTCAGAGATCCCCAAGAACCCCTCATGTCAACCCTGAGCTACAAATATTAACCTTCATTAGACCAAACCTTGCTAATCCAAATAGTTATGGCTTTGTGGGCAGTATTGGATCTGTGTATAAAATATTCAACCCAGTGAATATCTTATGCACAACTAGCAATGTAATAAACTTTATTTCAGGTATTACAATGTTTGTTTGTTTTTACTTTAAGTAAAGCAATGATTTTTGTTCTTGTTAGGGCAAGTATGCTTTAATGTTGACTCTTTAGTGACATGGAGAAAGGAGCTGTTTTCCTCATCAGGCTCAAAAAGCATCAAGTCCCTTTGCATATATTGACACAGAAATAACCTTTACTGCATCTTGAACTAAAAGCCGCTATCTGATTTCTAAATGATATTTCCATGCTTGAGGATAACAGGCCTACTATGCATAAATCCTGGCTATCCATCTGGTAGAGGGAAGCATTATCTAATTGTATTGTTAGGTTGACATGCCCTACTAAAACAAGCAAGGATTTAGTATGCTGTGTTAAATTAACCACCATTTGGCTGTGCAAATCCATACACCACAAAAATGTAAAAATAGATTTACTAAATCAGACCAGCATTCTAATTTTTACAGCAGCCAACTAAATATATTCTGCAACGTCGGAACCATGGCTAGATCATGGCTAGCTCTGACCCTCTATAGATTTACCCAAACACTTTTTAAACTGCCAAATCAATGGCCATCACCACCTCTGATGGCAACAAACTCCTCAGTATAACCATATGTTGGGTAAATAAATATTTCCTTTTGTTGCTTCTGGATTTCCTTATAATTTAATTCTAAACCATGACCATTGCAATGCTACACCACCAAGTCAAACAATCCACTTTTTGTCTTGAAGGCTTCTCCTATTGTGCTGTAGGTTGGCTATCTGAACGGTGTGTAGAAAGGCACTTGTGAGTGGAACCATCAAATAGTCAATTTGGGGGCTTTGCTCTTTCCGTTTTGTTCCACAGAGCGAAGCACTAAACGGGCGAGTGGTAGAAGATATGGAAGGCGCTTCCCAAGCCAACCAGAGGCGGATGAATGCGGATCCCTTGGAGGTGATGTTGATGAACATGGGCTACCGGATCACAGGAATGACTGGTGGTGGGTCTGGAGGCTCGGATGACGAAGACAGCTCTGAGAATCAGGTCCACTGCCGGACCAGCTAAAGCTGAATGGCCTCTCCTTCCTTTTTTTTTTTTTTTTTGTTTTGTTTNTTTTTTTTTTTTTTTTTGGTTTTGTTTTTGTTTCGTTTGAAGGGAAATCTAGTTTGCTCCATTTGAACTTGGAAGGACTGCACTGTTTCACACTATGCACAGAATGGGATATGCCAGCGAGGGCAAAAGTGACTGGGTTTTTGACTGCTGCTACAATTTCTTCCTTTCCCTGTTCTACTGTTAAGCAGCATGGTAATGTGGCCTGTTGAGTTTTGCCCTCCCAGCAGAAACTGGGATTCCTTTTCCACATTGTCTGTGAGCAGCGTACAACTGGTAACCCGTCCCTTCATCCAGTGTGGCTGGATGGTGGGAAGCATTGCCTACATGAGTGTGTTTTGTAGAGAGGTTGTGTGAAAGCTCAATAAAATGTAAACTAGGGCAGGGATTATGGAATAATGTTCAATGCTGCGATCTCTGTCTCCGAAACTCAGCTTGCCTGCCATGCCACGAGTTTGTAATTCAACCCACACATTACAGCTGGTGAACATGTACATGCATTGAAAACACGACCATGCGAAGGTCGCTTAAAACATGGGCTCCCTCAGTGAACATGGTTAGGAAAGTACAGAAAGTTGGTATTGGGCAGAGAGCCTCACTCTGGTTGGTACCTCATACTTCCCATCTGTCTGCATACAGAAGAAACCAAGAGAAGACTCTTAACAGTGGGAAGCTACAACACGAAGCTTGGCATCTTATATAACGTGAACAAGTAAAATTATCTGATGTGGTTGCTTTTGGAAAACATATTTTCCCTTTCTCCTAATTTACTAAGTTCCCATCTCTCGGTGGGTAAGGAGTGGAGCGTTTTCTGGAAGAAGAAAAATCTCCTTGCCAGTGGAGACCAACCTTCAACGAAGCTATACAGTACCAATAGGATAATGAACTGGTCAAAAATTTGGGATAAAGCTGCCTCTTTCCTTATTGCTGCTGTGACCTCTGCTGCACAATTCTTTTTATTCTTTTCTTTGTCATTAAATCTTAAAAGAATCTATCGGAGCTTCCTTTCTCATCTATTTCCTGATTCTTTTCATGTTGTAGCCTTCTTTCCTTTGAGTGAATGTGGAAAAGATGTATGGCAAAGGCACACATCTTAACCAAATCTTTTGGGAGGAATTGTATGTCGGATGGGACTTTTATCTTCAGGAAGATCAGCCCTTAACAGGTTATGTCATTAAGGGTTTTTCTAGAACAGAGAATGGCATCAGTACTGCTGCCCACACAACTCGAGATGCAGTGTGATGGGGCAAGTGAGATCATTCCTGCTTTCTGTGGCTTAATTCAGTTGGAGCTGAAAGCAAACCAAGATAGTATTGTTCTTACATCTACTGATTGGTAATGGAGTTAAGAAACCACAGCAGATTTTCTCATCAGATAGCTTGGTCAACAACCATAGTTAGCATGATGTGTATGCTAGAAATCTGAAAGTGACTGAAGTCGTCATCCCCATCAGTAATGTCCATAACGAACGATGATTGTGCAAATGATTAGTACATCAGGATGCCTGGTGTAGGTATGTAAGTGACATCATTTGTATACCTGTCTATAGTTCTACAAAACATCTTTCCTCGGTCTCTTTCTGCTTATTCTGGCCAAAGAATACCCTGCAGCATACATTTGCGGTGGTCTTTCTGACCCAAGGAAATCAGTGTAGACCAGGGTTGTTTTTTTTAATTTGGCAACTTTAAGATGTATGCATTTAAATTTCTAGAATTCCCTAGCAATTCTGAGAATTGAAGTCCATGCATCGTAAAAGTTGGCAAGTTTGTACAACACTGCCCTAAATTATCTCTTCCCATTATAGTGTTTTCTGGGCCCTTTTAATTCCCATTTGGTTACTCCCAATTCTTTTGTTAATCTGGAAGGGGAGGAATCCATTCACACCTTAGGAAACCTGAGGTTTTTTTCCTTTTCCCAAATACCTGCTAGTGCCAACCATGGTCATACTGGCTTATTCAATCACCTTGCATTGGTAAAGCATTTTCTCCAGCCTACAAGGTGTAGGAATAAGAAAACTGGTTTCCAGCTGTTGATGTAATTCCCATGATCCCCCGTAATGGCTGTGCTAGTTTAATCTCTGCTGGGAATTGGAATTCAGCAATAATTAGACGGCTACCAATAGCTTCTCCCCACCCCTTGTAGAGAACAAGATACTAGGTTGGATTGATCTTTTTCTGACCTAGAAAAATGCTGGGGGTGGAAAGTTATAAAACCAATTGCCATTGTTCATGGAACAAAACTATTGTACTCCTTTCCTGCTCAGTGGTTTTTAGATATATGAAATATTCAAAGAAGCAAGAAGAATGAATTTTGTGTGTAACTGGGTTCTTCAGAACTAATTTATTTTTCTATATTTTGAAGACAAGTGTTTTACGTACAGATTGTAGAGAGAAGTACTGGGGTGCACAAGCCCCCACTTACACCTGCCTTATCTGAACAAGTCTTGATAGCCTGAAATTTCTCTATCAAATGCTTCCCCTTGATTTGGGTTATACCCATGTTAAAAAAATGTGTACATCTGCCTTCGGAGCCCTGCTGTAGCCATATTCATAAAGTGACACCATGGTAAAAGTGTTAGTTCACAGAACAGCCACCAGAACAAGAGAAGTCACAAATGGTTAAGAAGACATTTACAGCAATAGTGTGGCATATTGCAAAACACTAATCTCTGCATTGTGTTTCCACAATGCCTGTAGGCTCCTACAGTTTTGACTGCAATACTTTTTTAGGTTCACTCGACATTGCTGCGAATAAAAAGGATGCTAAAGTCTGGTATTTTGCTTTGCAGCCTGTTTGCTTCCTTTTATTATTTTGAATTAAAAGAAACTTTTATTTAGATGGAAGGTTACATCACACGTTGTCTACTTTGTTCTAGTGAAAAGGATCAACATTTGCTTCACTGTGCAGCTTTTGATATTAAAGCACCAAGTTCTGTTTATTTTAACTGGTTGCTTCTTGGCAGAAAGAGTGGGCTAAAAACAGTTCCATATATTAAAATGCTTCATTCCCCATATTCCAGAATGCTTCATTCATTCTATTTCTGAAAAAAAGGATCATTATATAGAACTGAGGGTAGAAAATTCTGAAAGAGGAACGGTTATGATTAGATTTGGGCAAGTGTCCCATTACTGAGTATGGGAGAGAACTACTTTTACCTTTTGGCTAATTACTCCTTTTCAAAAAGCCAAAAAAAGCTATTTTTATAATTAGTAGTGAAATCGCTCCAGTATATAATAGTTATAAAGAAAAGTCTTAATTTGGGTTGCTGGTGAAATGGTTGCTTTATGTAACTTTTCAGGCATTCCATGTAAGATTTTCTTCCTGAAACACTGTGTTTGCAACCAGCCTTAGTCTTCAGTTGTTTTGTTGTTATTCAGAGTGGCATGTTTCTGGTTTCTGGAAGAGAAAGGATTAAGCAATTAAACATTACTTTGTTCTAGTTTTGGTGTCTTTCTATTTTTGAGACAGTTTGGACCTGGTGATTATCTGCCTTTTATAAAGATTATTGGTGATTTGATATACATGTTAGCTAAAGTCCAATCTTCCAGTTTGGCAAAAATAAACTTTAAAGTTTATTTTTTACTTATTCCTTGTTTCTACTTGTCCATTTAAAAGCTGCATCTGTGCTATATAAAAAATAGAGAATTTAATTGTTGATTGTATTCCTTGCCCAAGGAGAGTTTATGCCAGTTACCACCGCTAAAGTCTTGAAAACTATACAGCTTCCAGGCTTATGAAAGTTAAGTCTTCCTCTTATTGGCTTTTTAAAGTTTCTAAATGTATCATTTAGAAATAAATAATTGGGTATTGGATCCTCTCTAGTTGAGACATGTGAATTTGAATGTGATTATACATTAAAAGCATAGTATAAATTAGCTCTTGTACCTTACATTACTTCCTTTTTTATTTAAAAAAAACCCATACCTTCAACTTCTATTGATCAGATTATCAGGAATAACCAAACATGATTCAAAGGGGCTAAAGGTTATATAGTATCAAGCTGGTCATTGTGTACAACTTGCTTGCTTGAATCTGTTACTTCCCACAGTACTTTGAAGTAGTTTCCAAGTACATTTAAAGTTCTATGTGTTTATAGAACACCACTTCCTACAGCCTAATTTTAGCTTGTGTTTACACACGCATATACACAGTATTTGTGCATAAATCTATAAACAGTGTAATGGAAGTTGATTGTCTTTTTTTTTTGTTCATGTTATTTGAATTCTCAAGAAGGCAAACAAACCAGAGGAGCTGTATTTAAGTATGCCTGGGTATACAAATAACTTTGTTGTGAAGTAGGGGAATAGCAGTGAGATATTACTAGAATTATATTAGCTAAAATAAAAAATACAAGATTGTACTCTGTCATATTGATGAAAATACTTATTAAAACCAGTATTGGTGAGATACTACTGGATTGTACTACCTGTTGGCAGAATAACATCTGTGGACATTATACACACAGACTGATTAGCTTTTTTTTTTAATGCCTCTTTAACGTTTTGTGCCACATGCAAGAGATTTTGGGTAACAATTTGTGCTATTTAGGATGGAAACAGTGGGTGTATTTTTATAGCTATACCAAAACCTGACTTCCATCCAATGATAGAATGTAGGCACCACATGCAGAATATCCTAGTTTTAGTCGAGTGTTGCTTTTATTTAATAGGAATAGATATAAGTGATGCAAAAAGATCTCTGCTTTTTTTACACTTGGAAAGATGATATCAGTCAAGAGCAGATAGGTGTGATTTACATGGCTGGATAGTTTGACCTGTTATAAGACAATGTCTGTGTTTTGCAGCTGTATTAAGCAAAGATTTGTGGACATAAACTCTGAATGTTTATACATACATGGATGAATGATTCCTCAAGGCATGCTCTTGATTACAAACTTTTTTTAAAAAAATGTGTTACAGGTAGTTCTTATGACCATAATTGAGCTTAACATTTCTGTCCCTAAGTGAGACAGTTGCTAAGAGAGTTTTGCCCCATTCCACAACCTTTCTTGCCACAGTTGTTAAGTGAATCACTGCACTTGTTAAGTAAGGAACACAGTTGTTATGTGAATTTGACTTCCCCATTGATTTTGCTTGTCAGGAAGTTGCAAAAGGTGATCATGTGACCCCAGGACACTGCAATCATCAAAAATATGAGCCTCCGAATTTTGATCACAGGACCATGGGGATGCTACAATGGTTGTAAGTGTAAAAACAGTCACAAGACATTTTTTTCAATGCGGTGTAACTTCAAATGGTCAAATGGTTGTAAGTTGAGGTCTAACTGTATGAACAAGATATTACAAGGTATAGTCCCCACAGTTTGAGCTAAAGTAACTCCCGGTGTAGTGGGTTGTGTTTGACCTGGGGTGGGTAGGTGTGGCCAGTTCAATATCACTCGTGTTGGGGGCGCCTGTGGTGACCTGAGCGCTCTGCAGTGAAAATTGGCTCCCAAGTTCCGTTTCCAGCTGCGATGGCCTCCTGCAACCCTCTGCCAGAGAAAATGGGCTCTGTTTTCGTTGGCAGATGGTTGCAGAAGGCCATCACAGCTGGAAGCACCCCATGGGCCACACCAGCTCACAGGCCTTGAGTTTGACACCGCTATTATATAGGTATATTCATAGAACACCACTTCCTACAGCTTTTATCTTGTTCCATAATCCTGGAAAGACTGTAATGTTTTAATATTTTAATAAACCTGATAGGAAGAACTTGACATTTAATAGTTCACATGAGGAGAATGCAAAATTTAGCAGATTCAGTTCTCCTCGCATTGGACTGTGAGTACATAGATACTAAGAACATTAATTTGAATCTATGTTTGATGGGAGGTGGGAAGAGAATGGGACATTTTTAGCAGTAGGAAAAAGCAAAATAAGGCTAAGACATTTACCAAACAAATTGCACTTGTTATAGATCAAGTTATAGATCAGAGTATAAAGCTATTAATTGTTGCTTATCCCACAAGCCATGCATATAAACCAGTGACTAAATTCATTTAACCCAAAACTAACCCAAGAAGAAACAAGCCACATTATGCCTTGGCAGTGTGTGAGCCAGCTGCTTTATATGTTCCAATGTACTTTATGCAAAAAATTCCAAAATCGGGGAGGAGGAGGGGAAGGCTTGTATGTTCTGAGCAAAAGTAGACAGTCATTGTAGCAATGATGCCTGATGGATATCTGTTTCTCTTGCTAAGAGGATAATTTGTACATACACTTTTAAAAAATCCTTTCTAATTGTTATGGTTAATAACATTTTAGCATGTGTGTTATGTTTATGTGCATCATATTTTCATTTTTGTTCATCACAATATTATTTTAAATTCTCCTCTAAGTTGCTCTGCTTTTTGTTAAGTGCTCTGTCAACCGCCCTTGTGTTCTCTCTTTTTGCTGCAAACTTAATACTGGAAATTGTTTGTGACCTGCCAGAGTTTTACTGAAGTGCATGGGATAAACACGAACCAGTTTAATCCTCTCCATACAAGGGGCCAGAATTGTAATAACCAAGATACATATTCAATTGTTCTGACAGCTCTGGTGATTGAAAGATTAGCATATTAAGGGTAATTTACTTGTTCAACCTGATATCCAGTTTAGAGCAGTCCCTCCTTCAGTATTATTCATAAACAGGACTCCAGTGATGAGACTATGATGTGAGATTAGGGCATCAGATTTTGAGAATCAAAATGTAAGACCTATATAAATCCTGGCACTGGTTTCACAAGATGCAGAGATAATCCCAAACTGGATGCTCTAAAAAGAAATGATGGGACAAATTTATGGAAAGAGCTATTTTAGGTACATGTGATGATGGTTAACAAAACATAAATTCATTTCTGATACTGTGCAATGATTTCTCAGACAGTAATATTCCACACACAAATAATCATTTAGAAAAAGCAATACTGCCATCTAAAAAATTTGCTTCAGTATCCATTCAACCTGCTGCTAAAAGTCTGATCGGGTGTTTATGTATCAAACCAGCAGTGCTGACTTTTGAGCCAAGTCAAACTTAATGAAGTACTATATAATATTCAAAGTTTTTTTATGGCCGCTATTGACAAAATCAGATTCTCAGAAGTCACAGCAAAATATATTTAGTCTCCACCTTCCCTTTTCCTAAAATTCTTTACTATTGTACACAAATTTTCCTGTCTACTTCTGTCCATTTTCCCATCGTTATCTGCAACTTCTTTCAAAAATATTGAACATCCATTTACAGGATATTTAACACAGTTCTCCAAATTTTTCATGAGTCGACATGCTCCAAGACATTATGAATCTATCTGCCTACCTGCCTACCTACCTACCTATCCATCCATCCATCCATCCATCTCACCCATCCAGCTGTCCATCATCTATCCAGTTGTCTGTGTCTGCCTGTCCGTCCCCCCCGCACCCTCCAGCATCCTTCCTCCCCGAACATTCCTTAGAACAGAACTGAAAGCAGCTTCTGGCATGAGAAGCGAACGTCTTCAAGCCAAAACACAAACTCCAGCGCGCTTTTTTTGGGGGGGGGAAGCACCCTCCCCCCAATCCCGACACCCAGGCTCTAAGGCCGCGCCGTCCCCGCCGTTGGTCGAAGCGAGATGCCCGTCTCCAGGAGTGACTGTCATTTTAGGGCCTCCTCCTCTCCTACCCCCCCTCCGGGTGATGGAGGAAGAGGAGCGCAAGGGAGGATGAAGCAGTTACGGTTGCTGTGGCGGGTGGGGGTCGGCGGGTCCCTGGGGGGCGCTGTGATCGGAACGCAGCCGCTTCCCTTACTGCGTGGTGTGGACGCCCATCCCGTTTCACGTGCAGTCGGGGCGGCGCAGGGCTGAAAGGGGATCCCCACGGCGAGCCAGGTGTTGGGACGCATGAGGTCGGGGAGTCGACCGTTTTGCAGGGAAGACCCCGGCGCGGTCTTCCTCTCTCTCGCGTGTTGGATTCGGTGGTTGGTTGCGCACGCCAAGCTTCTTCCGGGGGGGGGGGGGAGGGGAGGTGTTGGTGCTTCGGTTGCAGACATGAACATTGTGAATGGGACTCATGGCGTGGGGTTGAGGCCTGCCTAATTGAGATGAGGTGGACCGGTTGCTTTCCGGTGTGTGGAGACCATAATTGGTCCTCACCAGCCAATAAGACCAAGGAGCTTATAGTGGACTATGGAAGGAAAATCAGACATCCGAGCCTTGCTTGTCAGTGGGGAGACCGAGTGGAGCAAGGGGCAGTTTATTAGTGTCTGGATGTTTATCTAAAAGGGACCTGGAATGGGGTGCCCGTTTTGCGCCTCTGGTCAAAAGGCCAGCAGGGATTATATTACCTGAAAAAAAAAGCAATGAGCAAAACTGCTGGTGATCTCTCTACTGCTGCGACCATGAGAGGATCTTAACTTACTGCACCTGTGTTTGGTTTGCAGTTGCACAGATGGCAGATAGGGAAGCGCTCAGAGGTTCACGTCATTGCCAGAAGCATATGGGTGCCCTTCCCCTCTTTTGGAAGAGCTTTGCGCTCCTGTGCCTCAAGAAAGTTACAAACATTCTCAAAGATCATCTCATCCTGGCACCCTTTTTTTTTTTTGAACTATTACCATCTGGGCAGACGTACAGGACATAATAAAACGAGGCAATAGGCTGAAAAACGAGCTTCTATCCCGGGGCAGTAGCTCTTTTGAATATCTATATAGTGCAGTTTATTGGTGCGGTGTTGGGTATTCGGGTTCACTGTGTGGAGTGTGAAGGATGTGTGTTTGTGTTTATTTCCATGGTTCATGATGTTGCACTGAGATGGTGATTTGTTTTGTTGTCGAGGAGTCATGACATAAGTACAAACTAACGTTGCAGTGTGGTTTGCTCTCCAAGCTTTGTTTCGGTTTTAGTTTGTTGAACATTACTGTTAGGTAACATTCACCGCAGATTTTTTGTCCTATTCATCTTTAGCTTATAAAGGGCACAGTCCTCGATATGATGGTTCGTTTAGTGACTGGAGTTAACAGTGGCACAGAAAAAAGTGACTTATAACGGCTTTTCACGCTTAGGACTATTGCGGCATCCCCATGGTCAAAATTCAACATTTGGCAGCTGACTCGTCTTTATGACCATGGCAGTGTCCAGGAGTCATGTGATCACCTACTAATAAGCAACCTCATTGGTGAAGCCAGGTTCACAAGCGTGTGACTATCTTAAGAACTGCAGTGATTCACTTAAGTTGTGGTTCACCGGCAGCAGGTGCAGATAGCTGAGGTCTCAAGAGAGCGAGGACTCAGTTGAGGGGCCTGTGTGTGAGGCAGGGATGGGGCCAGGATCATCAGGGAGTGGAGTGCTGCCTTGGGAGATTGTGGAGGCTGGCAGCAGTGAGGAAGAGGACCCCGAGGAGCCTGTGCCTAGTGCACATNTGTGGAGGCTGGCAGCAGTGAGGAAGAGGACCCTGAGGAGCCTGTGCCTAGTGCACATGCACGCAGGGCTGCTCGAAGGAAAGAGCAACTGCAGCAGCATGGGCAACTCGGGAGCAAGACTATAAGGTGATGGCCCCTCCCTTAAGGGAGAAAAGCCAACCCTTAGAGGTGGCACTCTTTGCAGGAAGCAAAGAAGTTCTTGCACTTCAAGCCTTGTGGACATTCAGACTATCCTGGTTTGTGTTTGGAGACTTTTGGTTTTGAATATTTCCTTGCAATTTAATCTAGTTGTTCTTGTCAGTCTTGCACAACCTGTGTAAGTGGCGAGCTCCAACTTGGACCTGAGAAGATGGATTTGTTTTCTTCCATCCAGTTCTTTTACACACACATATATACACACATGGATAATTGACTAAGGCATTAAATTTAGATTTGGAAAAACGTAGAAAGTCTTAAGGGCTCCCTCTCTCAGAGCTACATTTTTGATCAAAATTAACCTTTGCATAGTTGCTGCTGTTGCTACAAAAATGAGAAAATGCATCTAAGGTGGCAGGATTTGGAGCATGCTTCTAATAGTATCCTAGGAATATTCTTATATGTGTTTTTATATATTTATACAGAATATATATACATATATATACATATATATATATGTACAGATTTGCCTACAAATCTGGGACATCCTGGGACAACAGTAGGCTAGCCTCAAATTTAAAACTAACGGCTGTGATAGCCTGACCCACATACAAACTCAATACAGAAGCCTGATGATGGCAGATGAGATTCTGCTGAAACGTTGCTACAACTTTAAAAGCACCACAATGACGAAGGAAGCTGAACAGCACACACACACACACACACACACACACATATATATATATATACATATATATATATATACATACATACATACATACATACATACATACATATATATATATATATATATATATATATATGTATGTATGTATGTATGCAGGATTTGCAAGGGAGTTGAAATATAGTTTTGCAGATAGAAGGATACATTTTTAGTTAAGAGGAAATATATTTTTCTTCTGATTTTTTTTGTCTGTTTTTGGTTCTATCCAGTGTGACCATGGACAGCCAGTTCTACAGATTCCTGAAAATAGTTTTTTTTTCAATGTGAGGATTGATGCTTTTCTTCTTTCTACAGATGGCTCTTCCCAATCATTGGCCACATGGGCATTTGCACTTCTGCAGGCGTCATCCGAGATTTTGCAGGGCCTTACTATGTCTCTGTAAGTAGAAGATTGTTACTCTACAACAAGGTTTTCCAACATTGATAAGTTTTAAGAGTTGTGGACTTCAACTCCCAGAATTCCCTTGTTAGCACCCTGAAGTTTACAGATCTTCAAGCTGCCAAGGTTGAGAAACCCTGTTCTAGATGATAAATTATAAAGATTTAAACTCAGCCATTTTTAGCTTCATATCTCTGGAAGTATGGGAGTACAACTCTTCAACATTCTCACCTGATAGTTGTGGAGGACACCAGAGAGGGAGGAATCTTAAGTCCTTACCCAGAGAAGGTTAAAGAAGTTAATTGTGTCTTGTTTCTCAGCAGGAAGACAAATTGGGATTTGGAATTTTTGTTTGAGTTTTGACACTGCATGTTGTTTTAACTCTTGCAGTTGATAAATTATACTTTATGACTCCACCAAGTATAGTATATTCAGTAAACTATGGTTAAACAGTAGTTTAGTGTGATATACATGGTCAATATAAAGTCAGTACAGCAGCTAATTTTGGAAGACATAAGCAGAATAATATTATCACAAGTACAGTTGATTTGATAACTGAAATGTGCTTTTTTCTCTCTCTCTTCACTATCTTTAGGAAGACAACATGGCTTTTGGAAAGCCTGTGAAGTAAGTGTTATTTTTCCCTCCACATTTTAATTTGCAAATGTCTTTTTGTGGCTGAAACAGAACAATAGATACCATATATCTGTAATAGGTTATAGGATAATAAATAATAGGATAATAAAAACAAGGACAAATAGGCTGAAAAACAGCTTCTATCCCAGGGCAATAACTATACTGAATTCTACTGTATAGCGCAATATTAATGCAATAACAGGTTTCAATTCAGTTGTATAGAATGCAAAGGATGTGTGTTTGTGTTTTATTTTTGTAGTTATAATGCACATTGAAGATCACATTTAATTTCGTTGTATGAGGTGCAATGACAGTAAACTAAATGAAGCGAAATATTCCAGTTAGGAAGACAAAAACAACTTGATTACAGTTGGCTGTTGGAGTGTACACCAGTAAGGCAGCATAGCATTAAACCTCTTTGTATTCACAATCATCTGAGCTTCTGTGGTTACCTGTACTTCGTGATCTCAAGTGTCTCTACTGTCTATCCAAATGTTGGTTCTTCTCTTGTATTAGCCCTGCCTGCCTGCTTGCATCCACTCTTTTGTATGGACCAAAACAATGCAGACTTTAAAGTGCCATAAATTGGTACAAAAGAGGAAATGAACAGGAGCATTCTGTGCGCATAAACTCAGAAATAATCTTGAGTTTGCTCATGCTTCTAGGGAATTTGGGTTCTAGGGAACCTATTAGATTAAAAAAAATCTTTAAAGGGTTGCCTCTAACAACCAGGCTCTGTGATTTAAAATGGTAAAAGCAGTTGAAGGGTACTGTTACAGACAAACGATATAAATATCATAGTGTTTGTTCTGCTATTATACACATCTATTTCATGTTTAGTTTACTCAGTGTATGCCTGACATCCTCCTAAACTGTAATTTAGTAGTTTAAATTGTCAGTTGCTGTCTTAAGAAACGTAAGTCTTTATGTTGCAGTGCTTTGTTTTTCATTCTCGATCTCTGGGTATTACTGAAGGGGAAAAAAGCAATGTATAATACAGCGAAGATAATGCAGCAAAACAAAAAATACATATACCAGGTAGAGCATGTTAAGGAGCAAAAATGTCAATTTACAAATCTGGTAGGCTTTGTGTGTGTGTGTGTGAATATAGTGCAAGATGGGTGTTAATACAATTATAGGCACAAAGAACAGCAAAGGATATACTATTTTAACTATGTTTCCTGTTGATGGATTTTGATTAAGGTAATTACTGAAGTTATCTTGGCAAGATCCTTAATTCAGTGAAAACTCTGCACTCAGCTTCTGAGATTTCATAAGCCTTGAACCATACTTCTTTAAGCTTCATTTGTAGATCTAAGGATTAAAAATACATATTCAGTAATATTTTAGCAGATGTTCAACTAGATCCTTAGTGATACCTTCACCAGTCACGAAAGTATGCCATGAACTAAGAATTACAACCACAGTTGAGCCCAAAATTTCTGTTCCTAAGCGAGACAAGTGAATTTTGCTCCATTTTACAATCTTTCTTGCCACTGTTGTTAAGTGAATCACTGCAGTTAAATTAGTAACCCTATGGCTAAGTTAATTCAGCTTCCCCATTGAACTTTGCTTGTCAGAAGGTCACCAAAGGTGATTGCAACCGTCATCAGTACATGCCAGTAGCTAAGCGTCCAAACTTCGATCCCATAACCATGGGGAGGCTGCAACAGTTGTAACTGTGAAAGCCACTCGTAAGTCCCTTTTCTCAGTGCCGTTGTATCTTTGAATGGTCACAAAACAAATGGTTGTAAGCTGAGGACTATCTGGATTTGGAATTGTGTTATTTGAATACTTCTGACCTAGGCTTCCCAAGATCATGAAGCCGACTCCTTGTCCTGATAAAATCCCTTTTATTTAGGTTAAAGTGAATTCCTCTCCAGCAAAATCCTGGCAAACAGTCTTTCATGAGATTTCACAACTACAGACCTTTATCAGACTCAGAGAGTTGCCAGGCTGATATCTTCCAAATGCCACACTGTAGCAGCAATTACTCGGCAAGAAGTCAGGAACAGATCTTCCCCCTAATGAATTGAACTAATCGTCTCCTGCAAACACCACTCCCCTTTCGCTCCTCTTTATTCCCTATGGGAGGGGCCATTCACAGTCCACCTGTGCCCTTACTCCCGAGTCAACCCTGGTTCCTTAACTGTTCCCTTCTCCTGGCAGCTCTCTGCATGCGCACACTGGGAACAGGCTCCAGCTGTTCTTCTGCCCCACTGATCTCCGACTCAGAAGGCAGCTGATAACGGTCAGACAGCCCTGGCCCCATCTCTGCCTCCGACTCAGAGCCCTCGTCAGAGCCTTCCCCAGACTTCAGGACTGCCCCATGTTCCTCCCCAACCTCCTCACTGTCCAAGTCTGACACAACAATACTTTAGTAACTTTTTGAAAGGTGAGGTGTTCCATNAGGACTGCCCCATGTTCCTCCCCAACCTTCTCACTGTCCAAGTCTGACACAACAATACTTTAGTAACTTTTTGAAAGGTGAGGTGTTCCATTTGATGAAAGTGGGGAAATAATTTTGATTTGCCCTTTTTCCCTGCTGTCAGATACTGGAAGCTGGATCCCAACAAAGTCTATTCCTGTGGCCCCAATGCTTGGGATACAGCTGTACATGATGCCTCTGAGGAATATAAGCACCGAATGGTGAGTAAAGTGCAGTTTTCAGTTTAAGTTTGTGGACATCTTCTCTATCCCAGTACTGTTTATGCCTAGAGAAGATATTTGAAGTAGAAATACCTTCAATTGTCCATTTTTCTCTCTCTCTTATAGCATAACCTCTGTTGTGACAATTGCCATTCTCATGTAGCTCTAGCCTTAAATCTCATGCGATACGACAACAGTACTTCCTGGAATATGATCAAACTTTGTTTTTGCTCCTTGCTGTATGGAAAGTATGTAAAGTGAGTAGAAAACTCGTTTGCTTTTGTGGTCTTTGAGTAAAAGAGAGAGAGAACATTTTAATCAAAGGCTGGGTTTTCTTCAAACATCTCATGTATGTAATATGCAGATAATTTTTACCTAGATGCTTTAGTTTAGATCCATTGTTGTTTGTGGTGTAGAATTTTTTTCCACATTGCAAATTATTTGTAAAACCCCAAGGTTGCAAGTCCTTGTATTGAATGTGTATTCTTGTACTGCTATACGTATAGGATTAGCAGACACAATCCAGTAGGAACTTCTGCATGTTTTTTTTTAAAAGCCTCTAATGCTTCTCTATTTGTATAATTTATTCTTATAGTAATGTGGAAAGACAGAAGGCTACACAAAATCAAGTACAATTGACATTTTTTGTCTTCTGAGATTGTTTACACCAGGGGTCTCCAAACTTGGCCGCTTTAAGACTTGTGGACTTCAGGAACTCTGGGAGTTGAAGTCCACAAGTCTTTAAGTGGCCAAGGTTGGAGACCCCTGGCTTACACTGTTATGTCAGTAACCTTAAGGGCTAGTAACTTCACTGTTTTTTAAGAGTTGAAATTCTCAGTTGCTGAAAGCTATTTCAGTGTCTGGTCTAAGTGTTTGCAAGATGCATTGTGGTAGCTCATTATGATGTAGATAATAGTGCCATTAGAAGGAAGAAATAAGTCTCTTTTCACAAAATAGCACTTCTCAACCCATTGACTTGTTCACCCGGATAGTTATCATTCCAGAAATTATAACTTATTTAATATTAATATTTAATTTAATACTATTCGTGTATTAAATAGTATTCCATAGCTTTACATTGTGCTACTAAATAGTCTGTGAAAGAGTACAGTCCTGTCAAAAATGCAGTGACAACAACTGTCAGGCTTGCAAATCATTGTTTTAATAAAATTCTCAACTCCTCTAGCTAGAATATAATTTTTTTAAAAAAAGCATTCTGGGAGCTTATATCAAATATCAGAGTGCAAAAGACATTGCATACTTATTTCTTTGGAAGGTCTGTTTCCACTTTGTTGAAATATTCATAATTTTATCAGTGAAATTGACAGATGGCAGAATATCATTTGATTATAAAATAACAGGGAGTCAAAAAACCTTGGAAATCTGCTGTACGTCACCCAGATTGTGCATCTGTGCGGTTACAACTCTTAATATGCCATGTACTTTATACTATCTATATGCCAGTTAAAATAGACGAATGAAGGATTAAGTGTTATTACTTATGGACCATGAGTGTGAATGGTTCTTTGCCAGCATTTCTTCCAAAGAGTTAGCAAATGAAACTTGGCAGAGATAGAAAAGTAGATAGAAACAGGGCTCAACCAGGATTATTCAGTTAGATAGTGCTTAGGTTTGATTGCAGAAAGAGATATAGACCTAATAGAGGGGTGTCCAACTGTGACCACTTTAAGATTTGTGGACTTCAACTCCCAGAATTATCCTGCCAGTTATGGGAATTGAGATCTGCAGCTCTCAGAGTTGCCAAGGTTGGACACCCTGGCTTAATATGTCCCTTTCCTTTCCTTTGCTCTGTTCTGCTTATTCTCAGCCAGCTGCCTTCTCTTTCTATCCCTGGTCCTCTGTGGCTGCACTTCAGTGAGTTATGGGCTCTTCTCCCATTTGTGTTTCTGAAATCTCTTTTTTCTCTCTTCTACAGCATAGGAGGCTTTGTGAAGACTTGGCTTCCCTTCTTCCTCTTTTTGGGGATTATCCTGATCGTCATCTTGACTCTTCACTTGCGGTGATGGATGGCATTGGTGTGTCCGCCCACCCACCCACTCTCCCTCCCCTTGTCCCCTTTGAAGTCAAGGGATGGAATCCCTGGCTTTTCAACCCAGGAAGGCATGGAGACCTGCATGGTGTGGCAGCCCTAAAAAAAGAAAAAAGGAAAAAGAACTCCATTTGTATTTTGTAATAACAACTCTGCTGTTATCCCCTGGGATTCTTTGCTTCTATGAGGATGGTTTCTTTCAACCTACTTGCCTCAGAACGTTTTGGGGTTGGGAAAGGTGGGAGACTCTTGCATTACAACTTCTCCCCCAAACTCCTTTGTGACCAAAGGTTCCCATGTGGAAATCCCAAATAGGGTTTGGGTTGATAAGACAATGAATGGAGGGTTTCATTAACCTTGGGTGAGGTGTTTTAAGGAGGGGGTAACTTTCTCTGATCTCCCCCCCCCGGGGGGGGGGTGANCTTTCTCTGATCTCCCCCCCCCGGGGGGGGGGTGATTAATGGGCACTAAATGAAAGGTGGCTATCTGTGGCCACCACCCTGGAATGGGGTAATATTTGTTTGCACTGAATGATGGGATTTCCAGTGATTATAGTGGCCTCAAAATGGCAGAATGCAGGGCTTTGTGTGAGAGGAGGTTAATTTTAAGTTTCTTCTGCTGCAGACAGGAGTTTAACTAAGGATGAATGTTGTTTTCCTCTTACCCACCACACAGAAAGTCTGTCTCTTTGTTTGTATGTGTCTTAAGTCTAGTCTCACAGGAACCAGCCTTTGAAAAGCAGTTGTTCCCAATGGATCTTCGTTACTTTCTTGTCAGCTTATAAACTGCCCCTTGTCACAGACCCGCTAAAGAATGTAAGCTGCTCTCTTTGAGGAGCTGGGCTTGAGAATTCTGGTAAGACTTCCTCATTCCCTTTATAGACTTATAGACTTTCCAAAGCCCTTCCTCTACCTGGGTTCTTCATCTATTATACTGTGCCTTGCAAGTCACTAGAAACGTAACCCGCAGCCATTAAAGTGATTCATCTTTTATTAGCGAGGGTTGGATGCTAGAAGCCATACGTGCATCATGTGTGCTGTTTGGAAACATGAATCATTCCTTTAGGGCTCAGCTTTTTCCCTGCTGTGGCCAGGTATAGGAAGAGCAAATAGCTGCTCAGATGAATTTTTAATTTAATTTGGGCTTATGGCCTTCCTTGCCTGTTGTGTGGGAAAAAGGGGGAGGAGCACACCCTCTTCTTTTTAACCGAAGGTGACCTAAAAAAACAAAAAGCAAAACCCCAACCCGCCCGTGCTCTCCTTTCATTTCCACCCTTGTTGTTCCCTTGCTAGCCTTCCTCCTTTTGTTCCTGTTGCAGTGCCAAAGATGCGTGCTGTGTACAAGAGAGGCACCTGTGGCTTAGCAGGTCTTGGGGGTCTTCATTGCATTCAGCCATTTCAAGCATGAATGATGGCAGCTGTAGAAAAACTGATCCATAAGCTGTAGGCTGATTAGAGATCAAAGGTCTTACATCAAAGTGAGACCTTGTGGTGTTCCATCAATCTATTCCTGGGCTATTTCGCTTACGTCCCAGTAGGGATTCTAGTTCTTATGGAAATAATAGACTGAATTAATAACGCACACATTAGTCAACTTTTTTTTCTTTTTTATTTTTTTTCTCCCCCCTCTCACAGTGACTTGCCAAAAAGAAAAAGAAAAAAAGCTCCAGGAAACCTAAGCTTTTCCCGGACTTGGAGCTTAAAAAGCCAATTGTCTTTCATAGCACTGATCTAAGCTCATCTTTTCAGTCAAAACAGAAAATGCTTTTCTGACATCATATGACTATACAAGCATCAGCAAAATGTGAAGCTTGCTGGAGGAGCCAAAAAAAAAATCACAGAGGGTGACTGTGATTATTTTTTCTCTTGTTCTCAACATCTCTTCCTTCCCCTCCCTTTCCAATATTTTGGTCCTTACAGGATTTTTTTTTTAAAAAGCCTATATTTGTGAACCTACCAATGAATGATCAGTGGGGAGGCTCAGAGGAAAGGATGAAGTGAGGGGGGAGACTTAAAGCTATGGAAGAGCTAAAGCTGCAAATTCTGCTTGCCTTGCTATTTTGCTCACTTGACAAGCAGAGATTTCCTAGCAGTCCTAGCCGGTAGAACTATGATTGGAAGTAGTTTCTCTGTTACAGATTGCTAATACTTCTAACAACTGAGCCACACCCTTTATGGTAAAGCAGGTTAGGGGTGGCTTTACCCTACATTATATTTGCAAATCTGCTTTATTGCGGTTCCAGAGATTGGGGGAAGCCAAAAATAAGTTTGCAGGACCTTGGAACAAATGTGGCATAAGCAAGGCAGGTAGGTAGTGGAGTGCACACGTTGTAGTAGTCCGTTGCAGTTTCTATCCTTTGCACAAACATATCTCGAATATTTTAGCCAAACCTACGTTGTCTCATTTTGTTTAACAGCCACATGAAAAGATTCATCTTTCAGAATCTACATTAATGACTTCAGTTCTTACTGTGTTTTAAAATCTTCTATGGGAAGCACTTCTGGGTCGAAGTTATAAAGCTGATGAAGCTGCTTGGATGAGCAGCAAAATGTCTCAAAAAAATTTAACAACAACAAAAAAAACCCCTAAAAAACAGGACTAAAAAATTAGTCCAGTTTCCATCCTCCTTTGCTTGGATGGCCAAGAATCTCCATTAACACATTTCTGTGTAGAAATTTTGGTGGTTTAAATCTTGATTGGAGCCTGTCTGGCCATGTCTGCAGACAGTCCCCTGACTAGCTTTCATTGTGGGGACAAAAAGAAAAAAATACTACTACTTGGTTGAGTAGATGTAGTGAGAAACCCTGTATGTCAGGATGGGCAAATTATTTTCCCAAGGGGTCATGTGAGAAACTGGGACTCTTGTGGAACATGGAACCAGTAGGACCAACACATTACTGCGAAAGTGCGTAGGCATGCAGGCACAAACATAACTTGGAAAAAAAGTCACCTTCAAAATAAAAGTGATGCAGTGGTATTGTAAGCTTGGCCTACACTTATTAACATTTGATTTCTAATTTCCGATTAATCACAAGTGAACTGGGCAAGAACAGCCAGAGTTGGATGTGCCCCAGGGTGGGGGTGGGGTCGTAAAATGCCCAGATCTCTATATAGTGACATTATCTGTGAATTCTGTATTCTGCATTCACATCTGCCTTGAAGTGTCTTAGTTGTAGGAATTTGGTTAAGTCCAAAGTACTTTCCAAAGTTTTCTTTACTTTTTTCCTTTATATCGTTTCATTGTTGTTAATGCCTTCCATTTTGCCTTTTGTATAGATTTCTCTGTAAAACTTCCATCAATTTTTCCGTTCTTTCTTTCTTTTGCTGGTGTCTACCTAGATGGTCTTCTGGTCCAGTTGCTTGATACCAAAGTCTGCTGCTGTAATTTCATAATCTCAATTATGGTGAAAAATAAATGCATTTCTGTATTCCGGCAAGCTGCAAAGGCTGCTCTTTCTTTTCCTCCAGGAAGAAGAGAAGTTTGCATTCAGAATGTGCGACTCAAATATATTTTGTGTTAGTGATTTGTAAGTGATTAAGGCACCATCCTAGAAACCAGGAGACAGTTCTAGTCCTGCCTTACACATGAAAGCCAATTGGGTGACTTGGAGCCAGTCACGCTCTTACTCCATCACACCTCACAAGGTTGTTGTTGTGGGGAAAATAGGAGGCAAAAGGAGTACTAGGTATGTTTGCCACCTTGAGTTATTTATAAAAATAAGGGCAAGATAAAAATATAAATAAACACATCTGAAATTGAGAGTCAGCATTTACTGTAGTTAAGATGTTAGATTCACACTGGGAAGGCCTGCGATTCAAATTCACCCTCAGTTCTGTGGATGACTTTGGACCATTTTCTCAGTTTAATTCACCTCACAGTGTTATTGAGGGAAAAGTGAGAGGAAGGGGTACTATGTATTCCGCCTTAAGTCCCGAAGAAAAGGCAAGATAGAAGAACAAGTAAATCCTTTGTACAGAAGTATTGAAAGTGCCACATTAGCTATTCTCCTCCTTCTGAAATTGGAGAGTATGACAGAGAAATAGGGTGGGATTACAATTTTTCTTCCCTCTCCAAAATGGAGACTTTCATCCTCTGGAGCAGGGGTCTCCAACCTTGGCAACTTTAAGACTTGTGGACTCCAACTCCCAGAATTGCTCAGCCAGGAATTCTGGGAGTTGAAGTCCACAAGTCTTAAAGTTGCCAAGGTTGGAGACCCCTGCTCTGGAACATATGCAGCCAAACAAATGCCAGAAATTTGAAGAAATCCGAACTACCTTTATAAAGGTAGTCCTTGACTTACAACCACAACTGAGCCCCAAATTTATGTCCCTAAGTGAGCAGTTGCTAAGTGAATTTTGTCCCATTTTACAATCTTCCTTGCCACAGTTGCTAAGTGAATCACCAGAGATGTTAACTTAGTAACATGGTTATTTAAGTGACTCAGGCTTCTCCATTGACTCTGCTTGTCAGAAGTCTGCAAAAGGGGATCACATGACCCCAGGACACTGCAATTGTCATAAATATGAGTCAGTTGCCAAGCGTCTGAATTTTGATCATGTGGGATGGTCTTAAGTGTAAAAAGTGGTCAAAGTGTGAAATGGTTTTAAGTGTGAAAAGTGGTCAAAGTCACTTTTTCCAGTGCTGATGTAACTTTGAATGGTTACTAAATGAACTGTTATAAGTCAAGGACTATGCTGCCCCACTCATTTACATACACACATAAATGTGGTTTAGATAATTTTTTAATGTTCCCCAGCAATTCCCTTCCCCCAGCTTTAGAACTGTCCCAAATAAATCCCACCATAAACAGGTCAAGATTAGTTCACAAGGCAATAACCAACAGTCCATAAAACAACGGTCGCTCCAACAATTAAGTCCATCAAACAAACTTAAATCCACCAGGCCAAATTGAAATACACCCACAAGCTCACTCAGAAAGAGCAGTTCAGAGTCTCCAAGCCACAAAGTCAAGCAGGAAGCATGAGGAACGAACAGCTAGAAACCCAAACACGTTCCCAGCAATGCCTCCCACCACATGCCTAACCCTAACCCATCAAGACAGGTGGGGCCTTCTGAATAATCTGGCAGATCTCTGTTGCTCTTGTCTCTTCTCTGCCCTGTGTGCTCTCAGATCCACCAAGGAAGGCAGCTCCTCTTCAATGACCATCAGTCCCTCCATGCTGTCCCCAGCCGAAGGTTCCCATAAATCTCTTTTGGCATGCCAGTTCAGAGTCATCAATTAACCCAGTTCCTGACAGGCCAGGGATGAGCTCATCCTCCCTTGAGCCAATCTCCGAGGAAGAATCTCAGGAGTCATCTAAGGGAGATATCACACAGACTATCTGTAAAGAAAATGACTGAGGAAAGAAGAAAGCCCCAAACCAATGTGGTTGGGGCTATGCCTGATCATTGGACATACAGTTTCTTACAGATCAAGAGTACAAAAACCAGAGTGAATTGGGCATGGAGATTGCTAAAATAGAGGATAGTTGACTGGTACACCAAAAGGTGGTTCTACACTGCATTATTTTGCTGCAGGTCCCATTTAGGTCTTTAAGCCATTATTATACATTCGTTCCACTTACCTGCTCTGTTCCGATAACGGTAAAGAATTTTTAAACTACTAACTGGTCCAAGGAAAGGTTTTTTTTCTCCTCCATTTTGACCATGTCCTCATTATGTCAACAACTCAACAAGCCTGACAGTCCTGCATGGCAATCAGTGTTCAGGTGTTGTCTTGAATCAGCAGACACCCATATCGATGGAAGAGAGCGGCCCCTTTCAGCAAAAGGAGAGTTGACAGCTTTTGTGCTGTTGACAAAGGGAAGTTGTATCCTGGCACACGTCTCTCATCCTGCCATTGGAACTTCAAAGTTCATTTGGTGATAACCTGCTAGAATTAAGTCAAGATGCTGATGATGGAACTGGGAGTTATTTCTGGGGGGCCACGGTGGGAGCCATCTTCCTGTAAGAGGTTTTTCTTGAGACTCTACAGCAGAAATAGAAGCTTGCAAGGGACTCTCTTGGGTCTCTTGACCCAAATTAGGTAACATCATCAATGCTAGTATGAGTGTTGTTTGCTGTCAGTTTTTGTGTGTGTGTATGTGTGTATATTAATAATTTTTATTGTTTTTCCACAAACATCTTCAAAAAAAAACTTTTCCACAAACATCATCAAAAAAGCACAACAAAGAATGTTCTTTCTGTGCCAACTCAGAAAGCTCAAACTGCCCAAGGAGCTGCTGATCCAGTTCTACAGAGGAATGATTGAATCTGTCATCTGCACCTCTAGAACTGTCTGGTTTGGTTCTGCAACCCAAGAGGACAGACACAGACTTCATGCCTTCAATCGAGGACCTGTATCCTGCACGAGTCAAAAAGAGGGCTGTGAAAATATCTACAGACTGCTCACATCCCGGACATATATAGAGCACTGCACACCAGAAAAACTAGACACAAGGAGAGCTTTTTCCCAAAATCCATCACTCTGCTAAACAATTCCCTCAACACTGTCCAACTATTTACAAAGTCTGCACTACTCTTACTATTAAACTTCTTGTCACCCCTTATCACCCATCCCCTCCCACTTGTGACTGTATGATTGTAACCTTGCCGCTTGTATCCTATTTTTATTGACTCCTAGTAAGATTTGATTGCTTATTGTACCCTATGGCTATTATTAAATGTACCTGATGATTCTTGACTCTTGATGATGCGTTTCCTTGGTAGATAATTTATGGCAAAACTATGTTGGAACTCTGATAATTCTGTTCTGCCTGCTTTCAACGCCATGACCATGGTGTTCTTGACATAAGAATTACTAGATGTGACATGATAGCAGCATTCCAGTATTGGAGAGGTTTCCACAGAGCGGAGGGGATCAACTTATTTACCTAAGCACCTCGAGGCAGGACAAGAAACAATGGATGGAAACTAATCAAGGAGAGAAGCAACCTGGAACTAAGGAGGAACTTCCTGACAGTAAGAACAATTAACCAGTGGAACTACTTGCCTCCAGAAGTTGTAGGTGTTTCATCACTGGAGGTTTTTAAGAAGAGACTGGATAATCACTTGTCTGAAATGGCACAGGGTCTCCTGCTTGACTGGGGGTTGGACTAGAAGACCTCCAAGATCCCTTCCACCTCTATTCTGATTCAAGAATGTCTGTTGGATAGAAAAGCACTGTTTTGCAAGGTTCCAGTCCTTGGGGCTGGAGGGAACTATAATTCAATCTTTAAGTCAAGGGTCTTCAAACGTGGCAAGTTTCAGACTTGTGGACTTCAATTCCCAGAATTCCTGAGCTAACATGACTGGAGGAGGAATTCTGGGAGTTGAAGTCCACAAGGCTTAAAGCTGTCAAGTTTGAAGACCCCTGCATAAAGTCATTGAATTGGTATCCCTTAGCTGTTGTTAGGCTATTCAACAGCTGGGTAAAACTGATGGTGGGCAGTCATTCAGAGCTTTGAATGGTGTACCGCCAGGGTGTACCCATCTTTGAATCAGCATTTTGAATCTTGTCTAGTTTTGATGCTGGAATGGATGAGGGAGAAGAAGCTGCAATCAAGCAAGAGGGAGGTGATGCTGGGAAAGCAAAAGCTTGAAGCTAGGTCTGCTTTGAATGGGGATTTACTTTCCAAAAACGATCAGGTTTGGAAGCATTTTTGGCACCCACTCTCCTTAGCGAGTAAAATTTAACTCTGTTGTGGCGAGCTGGCAGCAGGTGCGGATGGCTGAGGAGAGCAAGGATTCAGATAAGGGGCCAGGACCATTGGGGAGCGGACTGCTGCCTTCAGAGATTGTGGGGGCTGGCAGCAGCGATGAGGAGGTTCCCGAGGAGCTTGTGCCAAGTGCACGTGCCTGCAGGATCGCTCAGAGGAAATAGCAACTGCATCAGCACAGGTGATTCAAGAGTAAAGCTGCAAGGTAATGGCCCCTCCTTCAAGAAGATAAAAGCCAGCTGTAAAGCGAACATTCTTTGTAGGAAGCAAAGACGTTTTGAAACTCGAGTCGTGTGGACATTGCAGTATCTTAATTTGGTATTTGAAGACTCTTTTTTTTAAATAAAGTATTATCTGGGTTTTCACACATACAAAATACAAGTAAAACATCTTTTTTGAAAATAGCATGGTCCCGGGTTGAACTTCTTTATATAGACACAAAGCTGGTATTTGAAGACTCTTGTGTTGTAAAATATTTCTTATCTGTTATTCTTGGCAGCCTTGCACAGTTTTGGCGAGGCTCGTGCTTACCAAAGTTAACTAGTTTGCAGCAGCTTTTTAACCAGGGATTCGTAAGAATCATTAAAAGGTTTCTGTTCTCTTTGGTTCATGTTTATTGGAAAAGGGTTTGGGTCAGAACACTCTCCATTCTGAATGCATTGTCCTCTTGAAAGAACTTTTGAAAATCACAAACGTAGCTACAAGGAGTCTTTCTCTCTCCCTCTCCCTCTCCAGAGGCAGGACAGCAAAGAGGATTGCATTTAGTTTGGAAGGGGAGAGGATTACAGAGACTTGGTCTCTGTAGTTACAGGCGGAGCAGCTGGGACTTCAATTTTTGCTGTTGATTCTCTTGAACTCCTCAACTGATCAACGCCAGGGCCCCATCGGAGGAGCTGTGAGAACATCCCCTAATTAAAAACAGGTTGCTATTAGTTGGCTGGCAGCTCCAGCCTGAATCCCTGCAGCTTCCATTTATTAAATTCCACTCAGGCTTTGTCTCATTGGACCCACAAGTACTCTCTCCCCCTCTGAGACTGGTGTCTGTTGCCACCACTCCAGCCTCTGCTGTCACAACCTTGATTGATGATGAAGTCTGAGCTGTGTTCATGCTGACACGAGGGTCCTTCGACAATTACCGCTGACTTTTGATCTCAGCTGAGGGAAGCCAAAAGCTGAGAAGCCCACAGCCAACTGACAGCTTGGTCTTGGTCAGAAATACTGTACTGTGTGTGGGAGATCTCAGCCAGGTTGTTCGGGTTTTCCTGTCTGCGAAATGGGACTAGCGTTGAGTTGCCTTCGGTTTTTAACTGGGAAAGGAAAGAGAACTATTGTGGATGGGGGTGTGTGAAGGTCACAGGGGTGGGCTTCAAAAATTTTAGCAAAGGCTTGCTCAGTGGGCATGGCCATGGTGGGTGTGGCCAAGTCAGCCTCCTTCACCATGGCAGGAGGGGGAGTATTTTTGCCCTCCCTGGGCTCTGGAGGCTTTCCTCGAGTCGGGAGGACGAAAACGGCCTCCCTGGCAGTGGTGGAATTCAAATTTTTTTTCTACCAGTTCTGTGGACGTGGCTTGGTGGGCGTGGCAGGAGAAGAATACTGTAAAATCTCCAGTCAGAGGTAGTATTTGCCAAACTACTCAAAATTTCTGCTACCAGTTCTCCAGAACTGGTCAGAACCTGCTGAATACTACCTTTGCTTCCTGGGCTCCAGAGGCTCCCTGCAAGCCAGAAACAGGCCCATTTCCAGCTTTCCTGAACTTCCGGGAGGCCTGTTTTTGCCCTCCCTGAGCCTCCACACACACCCTGCACTTACCTGTATCCAAAACAGGCCGCGTGGGGACTCCTGGGAGGGGTGGGGTAGGCAGGTCCATCCAGGAGTGGGAGTAAGGGGTTCTGTGAACTGCACAGATTCTTAGCTAGGAGGTCCCTGCGAATCCCCAGCAGCCCATCCCCGGTGAAGGATGACACAGATCTAGTATATTAGGAACACAAAATTATCAGGGGTGGGATTCTACCAGTTCGCACCTATTTGCTAGAACCGGTTGTTAACATTCTAAGCAGTTCAGAAAACTGGTTGTTGGAAGAAATTACTGGCCTAATCCTGTAAGGAAGGCAGGAAGGAAACATTCTGGTGTTGCTTACAGAAACGGCCTCTCTGTTGACCCTTATTACATTCTTGGCAGGACTAGACTTCCTGTCTCTGGAACTTCTCTGGAGTTTTCTCCCCCCCTCCTTTGCTGGTACTTTGCTTGTGTGGAGTGACCATTCAAAGTTACAGTGGCACTGAAAAAAGTGACTTATGACCATTTTTCACACTCTCGACTGTTGCAGCATCCCCACAGTCATGAGAGGCCAGGTGAGGAGATGTGAGTGATATTGAGTTGGCCACATCCAGCCAATAACATGACCACCAAGCCACACCCACCAACTAAGTCACGCCCATTTGTTAAAAATTTGAATCCTACCCCTGAAAAGTATGGATGGAGCTTTAGATATGTGTCATTATAATCTGGTTCCAAAGATCAAAGGCAGATGTTCATTATAATTCCCTATTACAGAGCTCTCTTTGCAAGGAAGGCTTAAAACGATCTATGATAAATTGGCTTCTTTATTTTCTTAAACAAGGGGTGTGTGCAAGGTGTGGTTAAAAAAAAATATCAAGATAGTGGCCGTGACATTATTCATTTATCAAATGCCTCCCACATCACAACTCATTATGACTGAAGCCCCACCTGGTTTTTATGAGCAAGCACACCATCTGTTCCACAGGATAGTCTGAAATTCAAAGTGGAGTTCCAGAAATGGCAACCCTTTTTTTTTAAACTAGTAAAACCAATTATTTTATTTTCTTTGGTATGCAGGAAACATATTTGGCTGCATTTGGGATTGCCCTGCTTATTTTATAATCCTTTGTTGGATAAGAATTTAGATGAACACCCCACCCCGCTCCCCATCCTTATCCCTCTGTAGAGACTTCCTCAGATTCTTTCTAAGGCCTTTTCTGTGAATTTATAACCATAATTGAGACCAGAATTTTCATTGCTGGGCAAGGAGGTTAAATGAGTCACCCCCAATTTTGCAACCTTTTTGCCAGGATTGTTAAGCAAGTCACTACACTAGACAAATGAATGATATGGTTATTAAGCAAATCTGGATTCCCCCATTGATTTTGCTTGTCAGGAGTCATCAAGGGAAGATTGGAAATGGCAGTCATATGTCCTTGAGATCTCAAAGGTGGTTTTCCAAAAGGCAACAGGATATTTTTTTTCTTTGAAAACATTAGGCTTCTCATTCAAGATGTTTCTTCATCACAAAGTTGCAGAAGCTTCTTGAATGAGAAGCAAAACATTTTCAAGAAAAAAAATCCTAGAAAGTCTAGCTGCCTTTTTAAAAAGCACATTTGGGACAATCCTGAACTGGATGATTGAGAATTTGCACAGACATAGACATATCTCTGGGATACTGCAGCCATTGTAAATACATTGTTGGAACAAATATCCATCTGGTTCAGTTTCAAGTGGGGAGAAAGACACTAGAAACATGGAGGCTGCTTGGAAAGATGGTTTAATGGTAAAGCAGAACCACCAAGCAGGACGTGTGATTCTGGGTAGCTGACCACATGGAGTGGAGAGTAAGGGTTATTTACATCCTCTCTTGCCACTGAGTTTCCTGTTCCTGTGCAAACTATTAGTAGGGGTCATAGCTAACCTTGTAGGTTTTCTGAGTCAAGCTTAGTTGAAGCTTGGGCTGATGCAATGAAGGGGCTTGTTGTACAGGTCCTATTGTGGCTGAATGGCTTCTCCCTGAAGGATAATCTCATCACTCTGGAGCTGAAGGTCTTTTGTTTTGTAGACAGACTGCCCAGTCTTCTTAATGGGCACCAAATATCTGCTGGGGGCAGGGAGCTGAATTAATTAATTACCTTTATTGTCAGAGTACAACATGTGTACAATGAGATTGGCTGAGCCTCCCTTCATGCACCCCCCCACACACACACACAACTCACAGTGAGGACAGAAGTCCCTAACCCAGCCCCAATCTTATTACCCAGTGTGACTTTGTTGTACAAGGCGTTGGCCCTGCAAGTCTGTCATACTATGTTGACAACAAATTATTTTCCATTCGGAAATCTGACAGCCCATGGGTAGAAACTGTTCTTTATCCTGTTGGTGCAGCTGGTTATGCTTCTATATCTTCTATCCAATGGTAGAAGAGTGAAGAAGTGCTGACCAGGGTGTGAGTCATCCTGAGATTTTCCTCACTCTTCCAAGGCAGTGAGCCCTAGCGATGTCATCTAGTGGTATCAGGGAACAGCCCACAATGTTTTGTGCAGTGCTCACCACCCTCTGTAATGTCTTTCTATCCATGGCTGTCAAGCCAGCATACCATACCGTAATGCAATATGTGAGGATGCTTTCTATTGTGGACTGGTAAAAGGAGGCCGTCAGTCGTCGTTCCACTTTATTCGTTTGCGAGACGCTAAGGCCGTGGTGGTGAACCTATGGCACGTGTGCCACAAGTGGCATGCAGAACCATTTGTGCTGGCACGCGAGCCGCAGGCAAACTTCCTTCACTGCGCATGTGCGTGCCTCACAGCTGATTTTTTTCAGTTGCTTTGAGGCCTTTTTCTGCCTCCCAGAGGCTTCAAAAAAGCCTCTGCAAGACTTTTCAGGACGAACTATAGGCCCGTTTCGTCACTTCCGGTATTACAGGAAGTGATAAAATGGGCCTATAATTCATTGTAAAGTTGTAATTTCAAACCGTCACTAAATGGATGGTTATAAGTCAAGGACCAGATATATAACAGAATACCCTGCAAGCTGTTATAATCCTTATCAATCTGTGTCCCAGCACTTATACCTCTGGAGTGGATTGAAGGATCTTTTCTGATAACCATTCTTCAAGAAAGATTTAACTGCAGTTCTCGTTAAATTTTTTGCAACAGGTTTAAAAGCAAGGTTAGCAAACTGCCTTAGGCCGATCTTTAAAATATTATACTTTATATTATTATGGGCAAAACTCTCACAATGAGGAAATCATCCTGTTTTCCTATTCTCTCTTTCCTTCCCCCTTTTTTGGGGAAGGTTTTTCTCAGCACGCTTACCTAATCTCAGATACCTAGGTGTTTCCTATAGCAACAGGCTATTCATTAGAGATATCTTTGCTGGACTTGAAAAGGCTAAGCTTGGTTAGATCTGCCTAGTATTTGGTTTGGAGATGGATCAGGAAGCTCAAATTCTTCATCTCTGAGAAAAAAAAAATGGAGAAATTGCCTGTTCCGTTCCTTTACCTTCTGGAGAAGGTTTGTGGAGACAACATTGGTGCCCTGCCTGAAATGGGGAGGACTTCCCTTATCTCTAAGACTCCACAGAGTGCACAGACTTATTTGGAATACATTTCACTGATACAATACCTGAGCTTTCACAATAGGTAAGCTAAGGCAAAGGTGTCTAACTTTGACAACTTTAAGACCTGTGGATTTTAACTCCTTAGAATTTCCTAGCCAGCATGGGAAATTCTGGAAGTTGAGGTCCACAGGTCTTAAAGATAGAATAGAATAGAATAGAATAGAATAGAATAGAATAGAATAGAATAGAATAACAGAGGTAGAAGGGACCTTGGAGGTCTTCTTGTCCAACCCCCTGCTTAGGCAGGAAATCCTATACCACTTCAGACCAATAGTTATCCAACATTTTTTTAAAAACGTCCATATTGGAGCATTCACAATTTCTGGAGGCAGGTTGTTCCACTAATTAATTGTTCTAACTGTCAGGAAATTTCTCCTTAGTTCTAAGTTGCTTCTCTCCTTGATTAGATTCCCACCCTTTGCTTTTGTCCTGCTCTCAAGTGTTTTGGACAATAGCTTGACTCGCTCTTCTTTGTGGCAACCCCTGAGATATTGGAACACTTCTAGTTTCCAAGGATGGACATCCCTGCTGCAAGGTGTGTTGTTGCATTGGATTTTAGTGTGTTAAACATGAGATGCAGACCAACTCGGTTATCATTGAGTCAGTAACACCCACAATAGTTAGGCGCACAAACCAGACCTTTAATCGGAATCACTGAGGTTGCCTAATCCTCCTTGGCTTGGACATTTCTCTTTCCTGCCTCCTGCAGGATCCATTGCCATGGGGCCCACTCTCTATCCAAAAAGGGGAGGGGGCGAAGGGGGAGGGGGGAGCCAAAGAAAGAGATCCCAGCAGCAGGGAATTAACATTCCAGGATTTAGGGGGAAACTATGTGGTTCTTTGGGAGGACAGAAAGAGAGGCTGAAAGGCAGGGAAAGAACCCACCCAGCAGGAAAGCCTGTGAAAGCAAGAGTTTGCAAAGGAGGAAGGCCTGTCCCCACAGGATCCAGCTGCCAGGCATGCTTTGATGTGGGGAGAGAGGGCTGGTCACAGCTGGATGATGGGGAGGGTGTCTTTTTCCTTCTGCAAGCCATCTCTTCCCCCCTCCTCCCCATCAAAGGCCTTCCTGGTGCAATGATATCAAATTGCACTTAAGCTGTTGGGCCTCCAGGGCTTTTGAAATGACAGCGGTCTCAGTTGCTTCATCTTCCTTTCCTTACTGCCTTCACCTCCCCCACTGTGGCCTGATGCTCCGTTAAGTAGCTCCCACCCCACCCCCCTTTTTTTTTTAACAGAGTCTAAGATCAAATAGAGAGGCAGTCAGGGAGTCCAACTCATTCTAATGCTACAAGATAGCAAGCAAGGAAAGCATGCATGTATGGACAGAAGTTGTTCTCTTTGTTAGTTGCGAAGTCGTGTCGGACCCATCACAACCACATGAACAACGTTCCTCCAGGCCTTCCTGTCCTCTTCTGGAGTCCATTTAAGCTCACACCTATTGCTTCAGTGACTCCATCCAGCCACCTCCTTCTCTGCTGTCCCCTTCTTCTTTTGCTCTCAATGATTCCCAGCCTTAGGCTCTTCTCCAGTGAGTCCTTCCTTCTTTCTCATTAGGTGGTCAAAGTCTTTGCGTTTCCTCTTCAGGATCTGGCCTTCTAAACAGCAGTCAGGGTTGATTTCCTCGAGGCCTGACTGGTTTGATCGCCTTGCAGTCCAAGGGTCTCGCAGGAATCTTCTCCAGCACCAGAGTTCAAAGGCCTCCATTCTTTGACGCTCAGCCTTCCTTATGGTCCAACTTTCACAGCTATACATTGCAACTGAGAAAACCATAAGACATAAAAGAGAGATCCAAATCAAATGGACATCATAAATGGACTTAAGAGAGAGATCCAAAACCACCAGCAGTTTTAGAACCTGGAATATAAATCAGATAACAGATTATCAGAGTTGGAAAGGACCTTGTAGGTCATCTAGTCCACCCCCCCAAGTAGAAGACCTTACACCAGGGATGTCAAACTCACAGCCTGTGGGCCGGATGTGTCATGTGGTGGCCCCATCCCTGCCCAGTTTAGCCTGATTCGTCACATGATGATGCCATGATGACACAAATTTGACACCCTTGCCCGACACCATTTCTGACAAATGGCAGTCCAATCTCTTCTTGAAAGCTCCAGTGATGAAGTTCCCACAATATATGCATTGGATTTCTTATAGCACTGAAGCTGGGGTTTCTTTAACCATGGTTTATTGAGTAAAACCACCAATGGCCGAGTTTCGAAAGGCATGATGTTATAAACCACCATAGCTGGAGACATACAATGGAATAGTCCTTATTGGCCAAATGTGATTAGACACACAAGGAATTTGTCTCCGGTGCATAAGCTCTTTCAGTGTACCAGCTGAGACAAACAACAAAGTGACCAATCATAGATCATAAATCCCAAGGTACAACCATAAATCACAAGATACAAACAAGTGATAAATCGTAAGATACCAATAGAGGAAGGTAGTAGGAAAGATGAGAAGGATAATATTGTGTTAAGTCTGAAACAAAGTCAAACTTTTTTACATTATGTGTGAATTCAATCACAAATTGGACACTTGAATATACTATGAAGCTTTCATCTGGATGATTATATCCAACATTCTTGTCAATTTAAGTACTTCTAGACAGGTGTGGAAAGTAAGTCTTTTTAGGCACAGTGTTGTCCTTTCTGAAGAGAAATACATTTTGCCTGCTATGAAAACGAATGCCAAGATTTACAGCTTGCCTTGCTTCATTAGCCACTTTCCCGTTCTTGCTCTCTCCTTCCACTGTTGTTTATCCAAGGAAAGCTGCATTGCTTAATTATCCTCTTGCTTGACCTTCCCATCTGCTCATCAGATAACATGTTCCAAACTCTCAAGTCGCCTGCTTCATGTTTCTTTCATCCTTGCCAGCTCCCTAATCTTGGCTACCAAGATTTGGTTCTGATTGTAAAACTCTGCACAATATTTGTGGGGAGGGAGCTGTGTTCAAACCTAGTCTTTAAAAGTGGGGAAATGAAATGTTTTTATCCTCTACCAGTGTATCTTTAAAAAAAAAAGTTTGCAAGATAGCATGTCACAAAATAAATGGGATCAGGTGGACAGTTTAGGTATATTTTCTTTCTCCCAAATGTAACTTTAAGCATCCTCTCTTTGCTTACATCTAGGATTTAGCTTATAAGAACTGTATATTTTTTCTTGGAGAAAGAAAAGTCAGAAAGGGGTGTGTGCAAAGAGATTAGATAGAACGGATACAAAAACAATGTTGAGACTCTAGAAAGGATGCAGAGAAGAGCAATAAAAATGATGAGGGGACTGAAGGCTAAACAGTACGGAGAATGTTTGTGGGAAATGCTTGTTTAATCTAACAAGGAAGGACTGGGGGTGACTTGGTAGCAGTCTTCCAATATTTGAAAGGCTAACACAAAAGAGGGGCTATTCTTCAGAGTACCTGAGGGCAAGACAAGAAGGATGGAAGCTTAACAGAGACATCCAACCTAGAATTAAGGAGAAATTTTCTGTCAGTGAGAACAATCAATCAGTGGAATAGCTTGCTTCCAGAAGTTGGGGGTGTTCCATCATTGAAGGTTTTCAAAGAGATTGGATAGCCGTTTGTCCAGAATGATATTGGCTCTCCTACTTGAGCCAGGGGGTTGGACTAGATACAGGGGTCTCCAGCCTTGGCAACTTTAAGACTTGTGGACTTCAACCCCTAGTTCCTCAGTCAGCAAACCTTGGAGTTGAAGTCCACAAGTCTTAAAGTTGCCAAGGTTAGAAATCCCTGGACTAGAAGACTTCCAAGTTGTCTTCCAACTCTGTTATTCTGTAATTCTAAAATAAGAATGAAGGGGTGCATTTTTGAAGCCCCCTCCCCTTTCAAAAATGAAACAATGTTGACGTTTTTAATGGAAAAAAGGTTTGCCTAAATTTTAAGGGAGAATGTCCTAACTTTTTGGAAAAAGGGAAAGGCTACAAAGTGCAACTTGATGTCCTTTAGCTGTTTTGGAGACATCATAAATAAATTTATTGTTGTATCCACAGGATATAACATCAAACATTATACAATGATATGCCATAAAATGCAATAAAGTAAACAGTAAAACATTGTAAAATAAAGTAATACAAGGAGGATTATAAAAATATAAAACATATAAAAAATTGCATCAAAATAAAGCTAAGGTAACAGTTAAGAACTTAAGTAGTTCTTTCCAAGTTTTACACAACAGCAGGGCAAAAGTAGCAACTTGATTGGTGATGGTTGGAAACACTTCTTACAAGTGTTCGGTTTTTTTTTTTTCCAGATCAGAGTCCTTAAATTCACCTATCACCAATAATTTGACCTTAATCTCATTATACATGGGACGATGAAGAGCACAGTGGCTCAAATCACAATGGACAGTCAAGAAGAACTGGAGAATAGGTGAGCTTGGACAACAGCGACCAGGAGAAATTATCTGCTGCAGCTCCCACTCTCTCTCTTGCCCTCCAGAGATTAGGTGGCCCCAACCCTACTAGTCTTTAGAAAGGTTTTGAAGACCACCTAGCTATGTGCTATGTATGTAGAGCCACTTTTCCTAGTTGTGTTAACACTGTTAGATTTTATCTTTTAGCTGCTATTTGTATTTAATTTCTTTTATTTTCTTCTGCATAGTGTTTTAACCAATTTAATTGGGGTAAAGGAGTTGTCCCCTGTCCAGAGTCTTTGGTTTGAGGTGGGCAGATACACACATTGTATGAATGAGAATCAAATCAGTCAACCCAGTCTTTAATTTCCACCCTCAGATGGATGCTTTAGAATAAAATAGAATAGAATAGAATAGAATTATTTATTGGCCAAGTGTGATTAAGCACACAAGGAATTTGTCTTCGTGCATAAGCTCTCAGTGTACATAAAGGAAAAAATTAAATACATTAATCAAGAATCATGAGATACAACACTTAGTGATAGTCATAGGTCATTAATAAGCAATCAAATCATAGTAGGCAACAAATAAAACAATATAAATTGTAAAGATACAAGCAACACGGTTATAGTCATAAATGGGAAGAGATAGGTAATAGGAAGGATGAGAAGAATAATAGTAATACAGTCTTCGTAAGTAATTTGACAGCATCGTGGGAATTAGTTGCTTAGCAGAGTGATGGCATTGGGGTGGGGGGAAACTGTCCTTGTGCCTAGTTGTTCTGATGTGCAGTGCTCTTTTGTGTTGTTTTGAGGGAAGGAGTGAAAACAATTTATGACCAGAATATTTTCACAGCCCTCTTTTGGACTCCTGCTGTATACAGGTCCTCAATGGAAGGCAGGTTGGTAGCAGTTGTTGTTGTTTTATCCTGCAGTTCCAATTCCCCTCTGAAGTCTGTGTCTGTTGCAGAGTCAAACCGGACAGTTATAAAAGTGCAGAGGGACAGACTCACGAATTCCTCTGTAGACCCGGATCTGTAGAACTTGAAAGGAAACTGCAGCTCGTTTCAGACTGGTGGCTGATCCACATGACCGAGGGGGATCCCTCTCCCGAAGCAGCAGGCGCCTTTTCCCCAGGTGTGCGAGCTGCTGGGCACGATCAAGGTCGTCACCAATCGCGTTTGGAGGGGACCAGCTGAGGGCAGCTTCGCGAAAGGTGCCGCCCTGTTCAGTGATGGAAGGAAGAAACCATATAAATCCCCCCCCCTTGACTTTTTTTTTTTTTTTTGCAGCTGTTTGCTGTGAGTGCGGAGTAAGAGATCACCCGCACCCCCCGGCGCAAGTGGAAAGACCTAAAACGGGAGCGGGGAGGGAAGGAACGGAGGAGGTCCTCAACCGAGCTCCTGCCAGAACGGGGCGGGTCCGTCCTTGAGGCGGGCGGGCGGCTGGAAGGCTGGGAAAACGAGGCGGGACCCCCCCCCCTTGCCCTCTTCGCCCCTCGGCGAACACGTCGCGTCCCATTGTCTGGCCCTGAGCGGAGGGAAGAAAGGGGAAGGACGAACTTCCCCTCTGTATTGTTTTCGCCCGGGGGCTGGGAAGGCGGGGGCCGTCGGGGAAGGGAGGAAAGCAAGCACCAGGCACGTCCTTCCGGTGAGAAGTTTGCCTCCAGTTTCGCTGTCCCCCTCCGATCCCCCCCCACATGCCCCGTTGTTGTGTGTTGTTTTTTGTGTGTTTTTTGTTTCGGTTGTGTTTTTTAAAGAAATGGCGCTTTTGATTTGTGCGATGCACCAGCCCGTCTGGGAGAAAGCCGTTAGTGGGTGCATTTGTTTAAAGCAGAGGGGAGACGGGGTCCTCTTTTGGGGAGGGGGGGTGGCAGACCTGTCCTCTGATTGGCTGCTTGGCCCCAAAGATTTGGTCGGGTGGGTGGGTGGGTGGGAGGCAGTGAAAAAGGGCAGAGGGGCGAGCAGGCAGCTAACTTCAAGCCTGGAGAGATGGAGAGAAGTCCCTTCTGTGCAGACAGACGTCCAGCTTTTAATCTGATTTACCAGCAGCAATAGCTTTTCACTGGTGGGTGCTTGCTTCTCTTTTTTTATTGCCTTGATTGAATAATGGTTTCTATGCTTGTTATCTTCCTGCTGTGTGTGTGTACCTTTTGAGCACTAAGGATACCGCAATAGGATGGAAATCTAATAATTATTTTCTCACAAAAGGTTCTCCAGGATCCACTCTGGCAAAAAGGGGTGGTCTGGAATTGAGGAATAGGGTTTACAAATGAAATGTCGAGACTTCAGATGTATGAGTGGACATCATCTTTTATATAGGTGCTTTTTTTTAAAAAAAAAAAAAACTTTTCCTGAGAAATAAGTTCTGACTTGTTTTCTCTTATGCTAGCTTTCTGCTTGCAAGGAGTTCAAATGCCCATGGGAAATATTTCAGGAGTGTCTTCCATTGTCCTCAAAATGGGATGTCCGTTCTAGAAAGTTAGAACTGGATTGTCTCATTCCCTCTTCATTCTGTAAGCAGGTGTGGCCCAAAGGTGTATTTATAACAATTGCCAAGGTGGTGGATGGAAACCCCCATGATGAGGAATGTCAAATTCTCCCATTATCTTGATAGTCGCGTAATCATTATAAAGTCTGTTTTAAAAGAAGAGAAGTTTTGCTTTATGACTGATATTTGAACAGACTGGGATCTCAATGGCTAAAATAGAGTTAGAGTTCAAATCTTACCTTTTATCTATATTTATCAGGTATTGTAAGGTAAACCCTCTTCCAAATTCATTTACTTTGTCTTCTCCAGCCTGGACTCTTCCCATTAGTTCCCATACCAAAATGAAGGCAAATGAGACAATCCTGTTCTGACTTTCTAGAATCCACATCCCAATTCAACTACAATGAAATATTCCCCATATGCATAAGGGAAAATAAGCCAGAACTTTATTTCTGAGGAAAAGGAAATGATGTGGGTTTTTTTAAAGCAGCTACAAAAAGTAATGTCTCCCACTTCACTCACTTATCTCAAGAGTCTCAACATTTCACTAACTGGACAGTCAAAAATGTTTACAGTGAAATTCCACACAGCTGGAAAGCTGGCACTGGAGAAAGTTGGCATGCTCTATCCTCACCCATACTAGGCTCTTCAAAGACTCTATAGAGGAATGGCTTGATTCTCATATGCTACCTGATTCATTGAACCAGAAATGTTGGGTGTGAGAATTGCGTGCAAAGCCTGAGAGCTTAGGGTGGCCAGACTGCAAAAGATAAACTTCTTCCAGACTGATGTAAATGGATAAACTTACAGCTTAGGAAAATGTAGTTAAAGATTTTGTAATATTTGTGTGAATAAATTTTTGGCTGGGATTGAAAGTCTTTGGGTTCCGTCCTATGGAAGAGAAAGAACGGTAGTTAGAATTTCTTAGATTTCATGATTTAAGGGGACTTCAAACCACTGAATAGAATCTCCTATTTAGGGCAGAAATTCAGATTTTAGCACTCCTGCAGAGAGTTGTCCAGTTTATCTGAACACTTCTAGAGAAGGGTTCACCACCTCCCCAAGCTATTCCCCTCTAAAAAACAGTTCTTGCCACTGCAAAATTCTTCTTAAATATTCCACTGAAATTTGCCATCTTGTAACTTAAAAGATATTTATCCCATATCCTTCACTTCAGCGATAGAAAAATATAGATAATCCTCAACTTACAACCACAATTGAGCTAAGAATTTATGTTGCTAAGTGAGAAATTTGTTAAGTGAGTTGTGCCCCATTTTACAACTGAACCACTGCAATTGTTAGCAACCTGGTTGTTGAATGAATCTGAAATGGTTGTTAAATGAACTTAGCAACCTGGTTGTTAAATGAATCTGGCTTCCCATTGACTTTGCTTGTCAGAAGGTTGCAAAAGGGGATAACATGATCAAGGGACACTGCAACTATCATAAATATGAGTCACTTGCCAAGCATCTGAATATTGAACATGTGACCATGGGGGAATCCTTCAATGATCATAAGTGTGAAAAATGGTCATAAGTCACTTGTTTTGGTGCCATTGTAACTTTGAATGGTTACTAAAGGAACTGTTGTAAGTTGAGGACTGATGACTTGTATGCTACAGTCCCAGTGCTGGAGGCCTATCTGGATATTTTATACTTTGGGACATTTTTCTGTTAATAATATTGACTGGGAGTCCTGGGTATTGTAGACCAACACATTAGAGTTGAAGGTCAAATCTATCTATATAAAAATGAAATACCACTCGTGCATTTTCACAAAATCTCCAGAACTGTAAAGCCTACAAACTTGAAATTTGGCACATATGTTCCTCTTGGCTTCTAGGTGCTCACTAAGAAAGGATTTTTCAAAATGACCATCAGAGCATAAGTATTTCCTATATTATTAACATGCTCTGATGCTAAGGAGATCTATTCCCTCTCCCTACCTGAAAAGAAATCTGCTCCAAATGCAAAACACAAGCAGAGAGGAGTTTCAGTTTCACAGCACCAAGCAGCTTTACAGTTGAGCTAAGCCATGCCCAGGCTCCTTGCTGCCTCCTTGCTCACACAACAAATAGTCTTTCAGTTTCCAAACAGCCTTCAACTCTCTCACACACTGACAGGATGCTAGCCAGATGAATAGCGATGGATGCTGGTAGGCAGAGGCAGAATTTTCTTTTCCTTCTTTACCTCCCAAAAAAACTAAGTCCAACCACATAGTTTCATAGCGAAGCACCGCTATAGAACTAGTTGTCTTATATTCTTTCCCTGTCTTGTAATAGATTCTGTTTATGGATTCCGACCATCTTTTTCTTCGTCATCCAGGAATTGCTACAATTGGAATTTATTGGAAATGACCCCTGGGGTCTTCTACAGTGGTTGGACCCTCCTTTCCTTGTTTCTGGCACCCCTTTCCTGCCATCCATGCCCTGTTCCTTGTGAATGTTCTGAACCAGCTCGTACAGTGAAGTGCGTCCAGAAGGAACTGACCTCCATCCCAGCTGGTATTCCTGGGTACACCCGGAACCTTTTTATAACCGGCAACCAAATTGCCCATGTTGGTAGTCAGGATCTCCAAAGACTCCACAATCTGGTCACGCTCTCCTTGGCTAACAACAGGTAAAGCTTACTGATGGGTGAGGAACTAGAATCAGATAGGATAGGAGGCAGGGCCACCCTTGCTGTTATTGGCTTAAGAAGGCTACAGGGTTGGACTGGAATGGGATGGGACAACTCGCCACAGCAAAGTCACCATGGCCAACTGCCATGGCCAACTGACTACAGGACAACTTGCCATGGAACAATTCAACAATTCATTTTAATAATTTAAAATACTTTTAAAATAAAATAAAAAAATAATTAAAATAAAAAAATAATTAAAATAAAATTATAAATAATAAAACTAAAATAAATAATTTTAGTTTGAGATTCACATTTCATGTTGTTCCTCCTTTGACATCCTTTCTTTAATGATTATATCCCACCATTTCTTCAATATTAAGTGTAACACTTGTTCCTTTGGATTGGCCATGGCAAATTGTCCCACAGTAAGTTGGCCGCGGTGAGTTGACCATAGTGACAAGTTGGCCTAGATAGACCCGACTGGAACTTCTGTCACTAAGCGAGGCAGTTAAGTGAGTCATGCCCAATTTAATGACCTTTTTTGCTGTGGTTCTTAAGTGAATCACCCATTTGTTAAAGGAATCTGGTTTCCTCCATTGACTTTTCTTGTTGAAAAGTCACTTGAGAAAGTTGCAAATGGAGATCAGGACACTGGGACCATCATAAATGCATGCCAATTGCCAATTGCCCAAATGTTGAGAGACCATTCGGGGGGAGAGAGAGAGAGAGAATATAATATGTATGTGTGTGTGTGTATATATATATATAGAGAGAGAGAGTGACGTTTCGGCAGAATCTCATCTGCCATCATCAGGCTTCTGTATTGAGTTCGAACACAGTACAGAAGCCTGATGATGGCAGATGAGATTCTGCCAAAACGTTGCTTCAACTTTAAAAGCACAACTATAATGAAAAACAAAATGGAAAATACCCGAACAAAGCTGAATACCATATATGTAAGTACCCATGAAAACTTAAGAAAACGTATATCTATATCTATCTTATCTATCTAATCTATCTATCTATCTATCTATCTATCTATCTATCTATCTATCTATCTATCTATCTATCTCTGTCTATCTATCTGTATGTAACACACACACACACAAATATATATGTATAAATGTAGGAAATGTATAAGAAAAATGCATTCTGTACACATATAAATGCATCTCTCTCCCTCTCCCTCTCTCCCTATCTATCCACCTTTCTATCCAGTGGTGGGATTCATTTTTTTTTACTATTGGTCCTGTGGGCGTGGCTTAGTGGGCATGGCTTGGTGGGCATGGCAGGGGAAGGATACTGCAAAATCCCCATTCCCTCCCCACCCCACTACCTGCTTTCCAGCTCCATTCTCCTGTTCAGGCAACAAAAAGACCTAGCCAATCAGCTGGGACCTGGGAGGCGGAGAAATAGATGGGGTGGGGCCAGACAGAGGAGGTATTGGCTGGTTCTCTGAACTACTTCAAAATTTCCGCTACCGGTTCTCCAGAACCGGTCAGAACTTGCTGAATACCACCATCTGATCTATCTATCTATCTATCTATCTATCTATCTATCTATCTATCTATCTATCTATCTATCTATCTATCTATCTGTCAAGCAGGATGTTTAAGCCTGGTGTCTGTAACTGTATGTACTGAAAGCCTTGAGATACACATGGCAGAATCTTAAATATATGGAAAGCTGCCTTTGTATCAGAATTAGATTGACTCTATGGCCTGTGCTGTGCATGAAGCATCTTGATTAAAGTATTATTCCCAAATGCTGGGGGAATTTGGAATTTGGGGAGTTGAAGTCCACACATCTTAAAGTTGTCAAGTTTGAAAAACATTGATGTAAATTATGAGCATGAGGCCTGCACTTCATAAATGTGCCAAGCCTTCTGGACTGCCAATAATTTGGTATTTTTCAGCCCTGTGTGGTCCAATGTATAATTTTTATGTCGTCCAGCTATACAATTATAATCCTCTTTGCGTCATTCCTGGGCCTTCGATGTAGTTTTCCTGTCTGTCAGTCCTTGAAGAAACTTAATAGGAGAACGAACATCAGTTTTCTACGTTCTCTTGGTGCTTTGCAAATTCTCTGATTGTAATTCCATACCTCATGTTATCAGAAAAACTGATCTGGTCAGTTTCTTGATTCCTTCTGGTAAATGTCCCCATGCTGATGAAAATAAATGGGCTTTACTCTTTTCTTTATGTGAACTCTTCAAAATCCCCCTGGCTTGCAGATGCTTATAAGCTCAAGGAAGGAAAGCAATTTAAGCAGCCTGCACTTTTTCTCAGCAAAACCCTACAAATTAAAACTGCCTGCACTGCATCTTTGTTATCAGCTGTCAATCAACATTTTTCTCCTGATTAGCTACTGCCTGGTCCTTTGAATTAGATATGCCAGAGATCTCCTTTTGAGTTCTATGGAATGTTCCTTCGCCTTCCTGTTGACTGGCTTTACAAGGGGACCTAGCAGTAAAAAGATTAAAGAACTATTTCAAGATATATTTCAGATGAGGTTACTTTTGAATGATGTCTGTGTTGTCCCTTTTCACCTGTCAGGATTAATGCTGTGGAGTCCCACGCCTTCTCCAATCTCCAGAGCCTGCGCTACTTGGACTTGAGCTATAACCACTTAGTCACCATCCATCCTGATGCTTTCAGTGCTAGAAACAATTCCATCCAGGAGCTGAATCTCAGTCACTCACTGTACAACTTCTCTGCCATCCACCTGGTGGCAGCTGCCCTTGTCCAAGGGGGCTTCCAGAAGCTCTCCAAGCTCGAACTCACCAGCAACAAGATCATCTATTTGCCCCTTGGAATGTTATCCAGCCTCCCTAAACTTGAGTACTTAGACTTAAGGAACAATTCCTTGATAGATATTAAGAACTCTACCTTTTCTGGACTTCACCTTAAGTACCTTGATTTGACCTCAAATGCCTTCAAAACTTTGAGGAGTGAAGCTTTATTTGCCTTGGAGAGACAATCCCACCTTAGCCTCTTTCTGAAAGACAACCCTTTTGTATGCAATTGTGACATTGAAGAACTGGTCAACTGGCTGAACCAAAGCCGACAAGTAGTAGATGTGGAAAAACTAGCCTGCATTTTCCCCCAGGATCTGAAGAACACCTCCTTGGTGGATCTAGTGGGGGCAGATCTGGAGTGCCACTACAGTCAACACAGTGAAAATGTTCTTCAGTCCTCATATGCTGCATTGGGTATAGTTCTGGGGATAATTGGCATCATCTTCCTCTTTGTGCTTTACCTGAATCGTGAGGGCATCAAGACCTGGATGAATGGTCTACGGGATGCTTGCCAGAATCTGATGGAGGAGTATCACTATCGTTACGAAATGGATTCTGATCGCCGCATCACACAAATCTCAGCAGTGGACATATGACCTCAGATCGTTTTCAGTATTTTCTTTGCAATGGTATCTTTTTTCAAACAAAGCCTATGGCTTGGAGATGTCATTTCCATTAAAAAAACCCTAAATTTTAAAGAACTTATAGATTAAAATCTGTGTGGATTCAAGGAATTTCCTTTCCTAGTCACAAGGAATTTCTCTAGGAGGTTTGACTAACTGGGGACAAACGATTGCATTCTTTTAGTGCCAGTTCTATAAATGTAAGCAAGTCAAAATCCTGATGTCTTCAAATACAGTATTTTGATCCCTAGAATAGATGTCCTGGATTCTGGCAGTCAATCTTAACTAGGAGAATTTTATTTTGTTCTATACCAACAAGACCATTTATCAACATTGTTTGTTGAGAAAACAGATTCCTTAGTTACAGTGGGACTTTGATTTGTCACTTGTTCTGTACTCTAGACCAGGGGTTTCTCACCCTGGACCATTTTAAGATGTGTGGACAGCAGCTGCCAGAATTCTGAAAATTTCAGGCCATACATCTTAGTGCTCAGGCTGAGAAATCCTGTTCTTAGTAGACAGATGGAACATTATGTGAAGGAAGAACAATAGTGTGCCAATAATTATGATCTTATAGAAGAGGTGGAATTGCAGTAGGTTAAGAAAAAGCAGGTGTAATCTTGACTCCCTTATTTTCAATTCCTGGGAGAACTTCAAGGAAGACTTTACTATTTGTGACATTAGAAATCTGGATAGTCCACCCAAGTGTTCACTTGCAGCAAAGTTTATCCTTCAGAAATGGTAAATCTCTGATTAGGGATCAACAACAGGACAGATGGTTGAAACTAAGTCATGCTCATGAGCATCCTAAAGGAACCTGACTTGTCATTATAGGGATCAAACTGCTTGACTTTCTACATATCAATGTTTTCCGCAGGGCCTGTGTGAAATTCACCAGCTTGATTCACAAGCATAGATGAGATCTGGTTTACTCCTTTTATGGCTTACAGGCTATGGGAACTAGCCAATGTGATTTTACAACTGTGGACTGTGATTTTATATGAATATATTGTGTGAGCACACCCAATTGTGTATATATGCGCGTTTTAGAAACTAGAGTTAAGTAAACTACAGATGAGCACTCACTGCCTTAATTCAGAAGCATAAGTGACTTGGCATGTGTGACAGTAGAAGGAATATGTATGAAGTTAGAAATTTGTTGGGCTTAATTCATTCCATGAATTCCATTGAATTAAACCAACAGGACACACACTTAGTATTAAAAGGATGATCCTATATGCATGGACTTTGATGGGTGTAGCATGAGCCTGAAAGCTGGCTCGCTGGGGAAATCTGGGAGTTGAAGTCCATACATCTTAAAGTTGCTGAGGTGGAGAAACACTGGCTGTTGTTTTGTGAAGTAAATAAAGTCCAACGTCCAGGTTGATAAAATAAGTGGCCACAATTTGGAGCCCCAGCTGCAGAATTCAAATGCAAGTATAGATTGGGCTCTCAAACTGGCATTTGTTGCCCTAACTTAGGCATGCAGCTGGTGAATTAATGGAAATTAAAATTTCTCAACCAATTGTGTCCAATCTTGGGAAAATATAACATGTGGGCAGGCATCAGCTCTAGACTTCAGCACATGATTTTTTTTTTAAACTTCCAAGGCTGCCAAGCATCTGGTACAACGTTGTTTTATTGTATTGAAAAAAAATGTCATAGTAAAAACAATTTAACCCAATGATTCTGTACATGTTTTTGCTTTCTCTTTACCTGAACTGATTTTTCTATGCAGCTTGGTTGATGAGGGTCTCCTTTGCTTGAAGGGCTTGTATCTCTGAGGAATAGTCTAATCCAGTGTTTCTCGACCTCATCAACTTGAAGATACGTGGATTTCAAGTCTCAGAATTCCCCAGGCAGCATAGCTTCTGGGAATGGAAGTTCCACACGTCTTTAAATTGCTGAAGTTGAGGCAACACTGGTCTAATCAAAATCCAACATAAAAAGACCCATAAGAAGGAATAAGTGGGTGTGTGAAAGTCACCCATCCATAGTGAATTAAGCAACAAATTGATTGTTATGATTGTGCATCCATTTACAGGCAGAACCTTTGAATGGTGGTTTTCCATCTCATTGTCCCTGGCTCTCTGTGTAGCAAAGAGACTGAGTCTCATACCTAAACAGCTCTCCAAACCCAGATGGTGGTTGAGCTGTAGTCAAGATTGGAGGTGTGTGAGGATATGGAAATATTCAATTCCTCTCCTTCCAGGGCTGGGCTGCTCGGGGTTCGTAGGGGTTTGGGAGAGCCCCTAGCTAAGATTCTTTCTTTTTTTTTATTTTTTTGCCATTTGGTACCATTTATTGGGGAATCTTTACAGAGGTTGGGACTGGAGTGTCAGTCAGGTCCGGCTGGGTGGAAGGCTGGAGTTTGCCGCCTGCAGCCCCCACCGGGAACACATTATGGGACACTGGCCATGATGAATGCACACACCACACACCCTTCCCAGAGGCTGGAGCCAGGAGTCCCCACGTGGCCCATTTTGGATGCAGGTAAGTGCAAGACACGTACAGAGGCTCTGGGAGGGCAAAAACAGGCCTCCTGGAAGTTTGGGAACGCCGGAAATGGGCCTGTTTCTGGCTTCCAGAGAGCCTCTGGAGCCCAGGGAGGCCATTTTTGCCCTCCTGGAAGCTCAAAGGAAGCCTCCAGAGCCAGGGGAGGGCATGAAAGCCCCCTCCCTGTGCAGGAAGCTGACTAGGCCATGCCCACCCAGCAACCGGGCAGAGAACCTGTGGCTAACATTTTTGAAGCCCACCCATGATCCTCCCCCTCTATGAGTAAGTGAGGAAAAAAACATTTTAACAAACTGATATGCTGCTGTCATGTTCTCTGCAGCCTAACAGTGCATTCTGTCCCCAATAGGTCATGAGGATGAAATAGATCTGATCACATGGGCTAGGTGAGCTCTGAAAGCTCAGGTAAAATAGCTTCCTTTATTTTTAAAGGGTTGTAATTTCCTTGAGAGGAGTGCTTTAGGATGGCTGAGCCTTCTGAGATGGCCTCTTACAGCTTGGGAAAAGCTTAAACACCAAGGAGAAGGATGAACTTTTGCAGTGTTCTTATCTACTCAATCTCAGAGACTCTAGGTCAGGGGTGTCAAACTTGCGGCCCAGATGCCTCACATGCTGGCCCCACCTCTGCCTGGCTTAGTGAAGGGGGAAAAAGTCCCTATGGTGGTATTCAGCCAGTTCTGACAGGTTCTCTAGAACCGGTAGCAGAAATTTTGAGTAGTTCGGAGAACCGGCAAATCCCACCTCTGACTGGCCCCGCCCCCATCTCTTCTCCGCCTCCCAAGTCCCAGCTGATTGGCTGGGTCTTCTTTTGTTGCCCTGCACAGGAGAACGGAGCTGGAAAGCAGGTTAGTGGGGTGGGGAGGGAATGGGGATTTTGCAGTATCCTTTCCCTGCCACCCCCATAAGCCATGCCTACCCATCACACCCACCAAACCATGCCCATAGAACCAGTAGTAAAAAAAATTGAATCCCACCACTTCACCGCCGTGACAATGTGAGTTTGACACCCCTGCTCTAGGCAATATATAAGAACACCACCTATACACCCAAGGAACAGTACGGAATAGGTCAGTGGCTCCCATGCCAGCACCCAGAAGGCAATGCATGCTGCCAAGCAACTTTTATCACCAATCCTTGCATTTACCATCTTCACAGGTTTGGGAATTAAAAGAAAGATGAAGTGAGCCAGGCTGGCTCAGGAATTCTGGGAGTTGAAGTCCACAGGTTAGTAAAGAGGCCATAATCGCCTACCCCTGTTGTATGTTTCAAGCCAAGCACAAAATAGCTCTTTCCTTGAAACTGAGATCTTAAGATTTTTGTGGTGAAGCCATGCAACCACTTCCACATAATTTTATATATCTGTTACACCAAGGACTTGGCTGTTTTCCCTACGAATTCCCTTTTGTTAAATGAAAAAAACAATCGTATAGGAAAAGCCAGTTTCCCAACCACATCATCCTACTCTTACTTCCTACCACCTACGACAGGTGTTTCTGAAGATGACACTATTCCCAACTAAACTGCCCTGCTTTTCTTGTATAGAGGAAAGGCGGAGGATGGATGGACCTAAAATTTTAAAAAATAGAACATTATTTTCCTTTTATCCTCAGGAAGAAGAACTAATATGCTTTTCTCAGAGAGTCCTTGAAGGAAAAAAAAATGTGGGCATCCCTCGCATCTTTTGTCCGCTCTCTGGGACCCCTGAAGCCAAAGGTGTATTAACCAATAAGCAGACTAAGCCCATGCTTAGGGCACCAGGCCAAAAGGGAGCACTCCAAAAACTTTTATGTAGCCTAAGCTTGGCTTCATTTGTATAGTATTTACAAAGCAGGGGGAGGCACCAAGATTTGCCAGTGCTTAGGGCACCAATGAGCCTTAATCCGCCACTGCCTGAAGCCTCACTTAAGGCATGGCTCATTGACATTGGGCATCCAAGCCAAACATCTGCATTACCTTGGTTTATTTTAACATTTATCCATCTTAACAGATAACAGATAATCAGAGCTGGACAGGACCTTATAGGTCATCTAGTCCAACCCCTTGCCCAGGCAGGAGACCCTACACCATTTCTGAATGGTGGTCCAATGGCAGTCCAATCTCTTCTTGAAAGTCTCAGGTGATGGCACTCACACAACTTCTGAGGGCACGCTGTTCCATTGGTTGATTGTTCTTACCAGAGGTGCTCTATTCAGCAGGTTCTGACCAGTTCTGGAGAACCGGTAGCGGAAATTTTGAGTACTTCAGAGAACCCGGCAAATCCCACCTCTGACTGGAGATTTTACAGTATCCTTCCCCTGACACTCCCACCAAGCCACGCCCACAGAACCAGTAGTAAAAAAAATTGAACCTTACCACTGGTTCTCACTGTCGGAAAGTTTCTCCTTATTTCCAGGTTGGATCTCTCCTTGTTCAGTTTCCATCCATTATTCCTTGTCTGGCCTTTGGGTTCTTTGGAAAACAGCTTGACCCCTTTCTCCTCTCTTGGCAGCCCCTCAAATATTGGAAGGCTGCTCTCCTGTCTCCCCTGGTCCTTCTCTTCACTACGCTAGCCATGCCCAGTTCCTGTAACTGTTCTTCCTATGTTTTAGTCTCCAGTCCCCTAATCATCCTGGTTGCTCTTCTCTGCACTTTTTCTAGAGTCTCAACATCTTTTTTATAGTATGGTGACCAAAACTGGATACAGTACTCTAGGTGTGGCCTTACTAAGTCTTCATAGAATGGTATGAGGACCTTGTTTGATCTATCTATCTATCTATCTGTCTATCTGTCTATCTATCTATCTATCTATCTATCTATCTATCTATCTATCTATCTATCTATCTATCTATCTATCTATCTGTCAAATGTGTGCAAGGTAACAAGTATGAACATAAACAAGAACAAGGGAGTAAATTACAAATAAATGGGGATAGTAAGACAGGGTGAGTAGGCATTATCTGGCTTTGGTTTTGGGCTGGGGAATCTTATGTGAATTCCAGGCAGCACACTATTTCTCCCCCCCAAAAAAGTTTTATTAAGTAAGTTATTAAGAACATTGGACGTGGTGCAATTGCCCTGACAACCCTGTTTGTCATACGTATTATGGCATGGAATACATGTTTTATGTACATTTATACACCTATACATTTATACAATATTTTCTAATTCTGATCCTCCCTTCTGCCAACCCTACTTTCTTCTGATTCTACCTCCTTCCTTTTTTCCCCACCATTGATAGGATGTCTCCCCTCCTTTATAGAGTGCTCTGTCTCGTCTTCGTCTTGAATTGATCCACCTGAGCGCATTCAGGCAGCAACGCTGTTTGAGGAAAGGTGTGTGCGGTGGGGGGGGGGTAGCAGCCGGCGGCGCGAAAGGGCGCCCCAACACCCCCCCATCCTCCCACTTCCTCGAGAGGAGCGAGCGCCTTCGACTCCGCTCCAGTTCCGCCCAGCCAGCCGCTTGGACTCCAGGCCTGGTTTCCCGGCGGCTGCGCTGGGCGGTCTTCCTTCCCTCCTCCCGCGGTTGATTCAGCTGGGTCTCCTGCGGAGCCTCGCCTTGCAGGCGCCGAGTTGAGAAAGGGCTGCCCGGCCGGGCGGACCGAGGGGCCCTTCGGAAGAACGGGCTGCTGCTGGTTCTCCTGCTGGTTCTCCGGGGAAAGAGCTCAGGCAGGCGCCTCGCCTGCTCGCTTGCTGCTGAGTCGTGCAAGAAAGGGAGGGAGGAACCCCACCTGGACAGGTAACACGCGCGCGCTCCCTGCACTTCCCCCACCACCACCACCAAAAAAACCCCAACACTTTTTGAGTTGGCGGGTTTGCGCCAAAAGTTCGCCTGCTTTGGAAACATATGGCCGAGCCGAGCCGGGCGCGGAAAGCGAGCCAAAGAGGAAGCCGTTGAAGAAAGGCAAAAGAGGGTGGCTGGCTGGCGCCTTATCCTTGTTCCATTGTGCACACACCTGGTTGGGCATTGGGCCACCTGGCGAGAAGGGGAACCTGGGTGTGTGCACGTCTGCGGGTTATGTGTGCGCGCTTGTTGGAGGAGCTGTCCCGGTGGGACGTGTTCAGACAACACCGCTAAAGCCTGGGGTTTCTTGAACTTGGCTGGACTTGTGCAACGCTTGTCAGTCACAAGGCTGAGCTGGGAAAACCCAGCCCGAAAGTTTGCTGGCAGCTTTTCTGAAGCTTGCTGGGTCTGGGCTCTCGTATCTTCTGCAGGGGTCACCCTCTGAGTAGATTGCAGGGGTCCCCAAACTTGGCAACTTTAAGACTTGTGGACTTCAACTCCCAGAATTCTCCAGCCAGAGAATTCTGAGAGTTGAAGTCCACAAGTCTTAAAGTTGCCAAGTTTGGGGACCCCTGGAACAGAGCGAGGGGTCGTTTTGAAGCTCAGGCCGAGTGAGCTTCACCCTTCAGTCTCCGAGATAGTAGACCTCTTCACTTGGCGTGCTGAACTTGGTTTCTCTTGGTTAGTTTTGGGGCGGAGTGATAGGTGGCAGGAACTCAGTTTGATTTAGTTGAAGATTCAGTGTGTAACTGACTCTCGCAACTAAGTTAACGCACCTGGAATGGTCTTGCACAGACATCCAACACACAAGTGCGCACCCGGCTCCTTAGGGTTCCACTGTGTGTGCTTAAAGATAATTAGCCAGCTCTAACTCTTAATCCAGTGGATTAAATTTGGCAACTTTAAGACTTGTGGACTTCAACTCCTAGAATTCCTTAGCCACCTATGCTGACTGAGGAATTCTGGGAGTTAAAGTCCACAAGTCTTAAAGTTGCCAAGTTTGGAGACCTCTGCCTTAATCCTTTTCTTCTCCTGCACCTGAGTGGCCTACTAAAAGCACACTGGCCACAGGTTATGCTAGGCTCCCAATGTGGGTACCCTTAAAATCCAAAGAGAAGTAAATGTTTGTAATGCGATGAAGAAGCTCAGAAACTGCTGTTTTATCTTTCCATTTTAATTTTTCAGTTTCTAGCACTTTTGCTACTTTTCTGTTGTATGTTTTTCCCCCTTGTTTATCTTTAATGGTGTAAAACCTTTCCATAAAACTTACCCCTAGGGAAAGAAGCAAAGATGGGCAACAGGGTGGCTGCAATCCCTTTTGCTGGGTTCTTCCTCGCTTACCCAGTGATGTTCTTAACTGGCAGATATCAAACAGGAGGCTGCCTCTCTGTTCCCCTTTGATTTGGTACTGCTGAATGTCTACCTATTGCAGCAAAACTCTGCAGGATGCTGCTTAGTTTTAAGTAAAGGTAGAATGGCAGTACTTCTGTCTTTGGCACAAGCACTTCTTCCTGTTTCTGTTTCTTTCCTGTTTTCTTTCTGGAGAAACTTAAAGGCTCAGCAACCCTTTTGCAACACAGGACTTGGAGCTAAATAATTTGAGGCATTGCATTTAAAGTTGTTACTAGAACTTCCTTTTTTATTTGCCTGTTACTTGGTAAACCCCAGAGGGGGAAGAGGAACAAAATACCTGCATGTGTTGCTTAAAGGGAACTTTTACTTGCACTCAGAATTTGCATTTTGTTCCCTTTTTACTATCCCAAGGCTCTTCTGACAGGTTCAGAAAGAAAAGGTAAATGTATTCTTGAGTGTGAACTGAACTACAAGCCATTTAAAAAGGAAGGTAAGATGTAAAATCAGCTTGGTATAGTGCTTAAGTTGCTGGACTAGCTAGCTGGAGATTGAAATTCTAGTTCTGTTTTAGGCACAAAAGCCAGCTGGGTGACTTTGAGCCAGTGACTCTCATTTCAATCCACCTTATAGGGTGGTTGTTGTGGGAAAAATAGGAGGAAGAAATATTTAGTAAGTTTGCTGGTTTGAGTAACCTATAAAGTAATAAAGGTGGTATAAACATCTGATAAACACATGCATGGATATCTATCAAAGCAGGCTACATAGTAATTTTAAACATGGTCATCAACATAGCTACATAGCTTAGTAGAAAGATATTGGAAAGGAAAGAGGCGGTGGATGCTGTGTCTCAAATGCAAGAGTGCAAAACATTGGGTGGTTTCCTGGTACCAAAGGTTGAAGAACAGGGGAGATGGTCTGATCCACGGGGAAAGGTCATTTTCAAACTGGGAGCGTCTTCAAAAAGGCATCTCCTAAATCTCTCTGGAGGAGAACACAAATTGGGACAACTTTCGGGGAACACAAATTGGGACAACCACCCTAAATTGCCCTCTCCCCTCTTTCGAAGAGCTTTATAGCTCCCACTGCCTTAAGAAAGTTCAAAACATTCTTAAAGATCCATCTCATCCTTGGGCACCCTTTTTTTGAACTATTACCATCTGGCAGACAATACAGGATCATAAAGACAAGGACAAATAGGCTGAAAAACAGCTTCTATTCCAGGGCAGTAGCTCTTTCGAATTCTACTGTATAGTGCAATATTAATGAAATATCAGGGGTTTTCAATTCAGTGTATAGAATGTGAAGGATGTGTGTTTGTGGGTAATTTTTATGGTCATAATGTACACTGAAGATGGCATTTAATTTTGTTGAACGAGGTGTAATGACAATAAAGTAAACTGGAAAAAAGCATCAGAAGATAAAAACGACTTTACTTCCTTTGAAGATCACCTCACTTTGCCCACCTAAAAAAACTATTTTAACTATAGTGTCAGTTTTACTCCAGAATTAGATGTTAAGAAAAAGTACAAGACCATTATAGGAGCTGGTCAGCTAATCACAAACATTTTTATTCCTTCATCATTGCTTTTCTTTAGTCTGAAGTTTTTAGGAATTTAGCAATTCTGTTCAGATGGTTGTATTGTTTTATCTTCAGCTGAGAGTTGGAAGTTGTGCAGCTCTCATTTTTTGTGAAGAATCTTTTTTTTAAAAAGTGCTTTCATCTTAATTGAGCAAAATCTCCAAAGCAAACTAGATACCCAAAATGAAGGTGCCCTTTATGTCATTTTTCTGCTTAAAGTCACTTTCTATGAAGCTACTGAAAGTTTTAAGCCCATTTAATACATGTTTTGAAGAAGACAGTCATTCAATTTAACAGCAGGCTCTCAGTTGCATGGTGTGTGCACACAAAACCCTTTTAGCATAGTATCCTTTGTTTAGAAAGGGAGTGTCTATGTTCCAACAGGTGAAGCTTGTAAATATCCAAGGAGGAACTTGCAGTGTTTCACCAGGACCTTTACACATTTTTCATCATTTCTTCCCTACCATTGTTTTGTTTTGTTTTGTTTTGTTTTGTTTTCTTAGTACTTTTGGTGCCCGCTATTTATGTCTTTCCATACCACCCACACCTTTGGTCATGGTTGCTTTGGGGAGTCCCAGTGGGACCACAATCAGCACAAGGGAAGAAGCACACTATCAGCACTTTTTGTGTAGATATATGGTGAGGTGAGGCGAGGTGTATGAAAGCTTTAACTTTATCTAAACAGGATGTGGCTGTTCGGTAGCATCTTACCTTGCTTTGACAGCAATGTAGAAGTCTCTTGCAGAAAAAGATAAGCTATAACTCACGGATGTCAAACTCAAGGCCCGTGGGCTGGATCAGTTCCGTTGGGTGCTCGTGGGACAGCCCTGGAAACAGCGAAGGACCGGCCCATGGTGCCTCTGCCAGTGAAAACGGAGTACGGCCTCCCAGGCTCCGTTTTCAGCTGCGATGGTTTCATGCAGCCCTCTGCCAGCAAAAATGAAGCTTAGAGAGGCTGCATGTGGCCCATCTGGACTCCATTTTTGGCCACAACAGCCTTCTGCAGAGGGCTGCAAGAGCCCATTGTGGCCAAAACCGGAACCTTGACAAGTGATGTCGAGCTGGCCATGCCCACCCTAGCCATGCCCCCCACCCACCCAGCCCTCCCGAGGTCAAACCCAACTCTGATGCAATCCTCAGTGAAATTGAGTTTGACATCCCTGGTCTAACTGGATCCCCAGAAAGACTTCAAAATCAGAGCTTAGGGCTGAGAAGAGAAGACATGCTGCACTTGAAAAGCAGTTTGCAAAGACTTTGGCACAGGTGCAGGCCCAGATCCAACAGGTTTCTCAATCTGGGGAGATGCACATTAGCTCTGAGGTTTCTTCCAAGGTGTGTGGGGGGGGGNGAGGTTTCTTCCAAGGTGTGGGGGGGGGGGGGATCTGCTCCCAGTCCCCTGTTAACTTTGTCCCCAGAGAGAGTGGATGAAAAAAAGTTGCCCCAGGATTTAAGCAGATCAGGTCCTTCCTCTAGACGGGCTGCCTGGGGCCCTGGCTCTTTCTTCCTCCCAGGTCAGGGGGTTCAAGGGGGACATAGGCCTAGGCCTGAAGCAACCTACATCCCCACGGCTGTGGGCCTATGTCCTGAGGAGAATAGGTCTGATGACATTAGGGAAATGGTCTCTGTGGCCGTAAGACAGGGCCTGACTGAAGGTTTTAAACAATTCCTTCATCCTCAAGGGGCAGGACTGTCCTTGTTTCAGGGTCCACCCCTTCTCCTAGTGACCATCCAGAAGCCTTAGGAAAACCAGAGAGAAGAACTGCTCAATAGCATTTCCTGGTTGTGTTGCTCAGAGTTGGTGTTTAGTACTACCATTACATTAGTCATTGAAGATAGTCTTCCACCCTCAACAGCTCACTTAGGGACCGATCGTTACAAGGGCATTGAAAAAAGTGACATGCCCATTTTTCATACGGTCACGTGATCAAAATTTGGACGTTTGGCAAATGGCATGCATTTATGATGATTGCAGTGCCTCAGGGTCACATCATCACATTTTGTGACCTCCTGGCTAGCAAAGTCAATGGGGAAGCCAAATTCACTTAATGTCAGCTCTGAGTTCAGCTGCCACAAGAATGTGAAAAATGCAATGCAAGGGGGGTGGTAAGGGGGTTGAACAGCCAAGGTTATTTAGTATGTCACATTAAAAAATTCCAGTTGCAGTTAATTGGTTCTCGTGATTTATGAAGTATAGTGAGTGGGAGGAGATAAGGCGGAATTTGGGAGACACGCTGGAAATGAGTTTCAGTTTTGGAAATTTCCATAGATGTACCAGAGCTGTTCCTAATAAATCAATTGGAGATTATACTTGTCTCAGAGTAATTGATTACCATGGACAATTTCTGGATACTTAACACTTAACAGCTGTATTACTAATTTAAAAACTACAGTGATTCACTTAATAACTGTGGCAAGAAAGGTCCCAGTTATTGAAAAGGAGCAAAACACACATAACAGTCTTGCTTAGCAATGGAAATTAACATACAGGTAGTCCTTGGAAGCCCACTGAGACCAACCCCAGTGCTGAGGGCAAGAATCCAAAGTTCATTTAGTGACCATTTGAAATTACAACGACACTGAAAAATGTGACTTGACCATTCACAGTTATAACCTTTGCAGCATCCTTATGGTCAAAATTGAGATGCTTAGCAACTAGTTCACATTTATGACTGTCGCTGTGCCCCAAGGTCATGTGATCCCCTTTTGTGTCCACCTCACAAACAGAGTCAATGGGGGAAGCCAGATTCATTTAACAATCAGCTTACTCACTTATTAACTGCAGTTAGTCACTTAACAGCTGTCGCAAGAAAGGTCATAAAATGGGGCAAAACTCAACAAATGTCTCACTTAACAACAGAAATTTCGGGCTCAATTGTGATTGTAAGTTGAGGACTACCTGTACTAATACAAGGGTATGAAAACTAAAATATGCTAAAGTAAACGTTGGCTCCTATTGCTTTTAAGCCATGTGATTATTATGTTGTGGCTGAGCAGGCTTTTTAAAAAGTTAAGCTAGTTTTTTACAGTGCTTTTTATCTAAATATGCTTGCATTTCCCGAAGTTTTTCTTGAACTGTGATAAGCCAGCTTTGGAAGCCAAGGTAAACTAACACATGCCAGGAGTTGCAAAGAGCTTGCAGATTTTAGCAAAAAAACTGTTGATAATAAATATGCACAGAGGAAGTAAAGGTGTGAAGATGGGGCTGATACAAATATAGAATGTGTTCTTATTTTTGCTCTGATAAATATAGGAGGCCATAGGATAGCTGAGAATATAAACCTTGCTCTGCAGCTTCATAGTTGTTTCCCTGATGCTTAGCACACATTTTTGTCGCTGTTCTCCAAGATGCATTATTTGGCTGTTTGCAAGTTGTGCTCAGTAGCCCTTATATAAGAAATCCTTGAATAAGTGTTTGGGGGAGGACTGAGTGCATAAAGTTTTGGACAATATAGGACCCTATGTCAGTACAATATTTCTCAACCTTGGATGCTTTAAGCTGTTAGACTTCAACTCCCACAATTCCTCAGTCAGACATACTTCCTGCTATCCTGTACGCTAGAACAGGGGTCCCCAACCACCGGGCCCCGGACCGGGACTGGTCCATGGATCATTTTGTACCGGGCCACAAAGAATGAATAATCGTAATTAAAATAAATAAAAATATGTTTTTAGTAAAGAAATAGTAAAGAAGCCCTTTACTATTGGGGAAGAATTGATTTTGCTGGTCCTTGAAAAAGTGCTTCTGCGTGAAACTGGTCCCTGGTATAAAAAAAAGTTGGGGACCACTGCACTAGAATAAAGAAATTGGGCTTACTCACCAACAAACCACAGGAAGAAGAAATGGTCAAATTGGTTGTATTTGAATATGCTGGCTGGGGAATTGAAGTCCACACAGCTTAAAACTCCCAAGGTTGAGAAATACTGTCTTATTTTGAAGATGATGATCAACAGATGTTCCAAAACTGATGAACGTATGCTCAGTTACTAAGATTGAGAAACACTGGGTGATGGACTTGAATTAGGTAAAATGTCTTTGTCTCCCCAAAGCTGTAATGATGACTTTGAGCCAGACAGCCCCTTTCATATTTCTCTCACTCAACTCAGCCTACCTTGCAGGATAGCTGTTGTGGAAATAAAAGTTGGGGAGTCATAGAATACCAATGCTTTAAAGAAGTATTTTGCTGTTTTCCATAAGGGCAGAATAGAGACTCTGGACTTACTTGCCAAATAACTACAGGAAGAAGAAATGGACAAAACTGGCTGTTCTGCATTTTGCATAGCACACTTCAAAGAGCCAAAACACTGTCTGCACTAGGTCTTAAGCTTCTAGTTTGCAGCAGAGTGCATGTTTTATTTATTCAATTCATTTATTGCATAGCCACCCATGTCCTGTTTTGAACATTTGATTGCAGATCAGTGGTTTGGTCTAGCGCAGAGGTGTTCAATCTTAGCAACTTTAACACTTGTGGACTTCAACTCCCAGAATTCTGGGAGTTGAAGTCCACAAGTCTTAAAGTTGCCAAGGTTGGAGACCCCTGGTCTAGTGGACAGATCCATTTTGCTATTTTGGTTGAAGGCAAGGTTTAAAAACTTCTGAATCCAATGACATTTTTTTTTAATACATACATACTAACATACATACAACTCAAACTATTTGAATGGGTGGTTTACAGCATGAAAAAAAGCTGCGAAGAACATAAAGCAAAAATATTACATAATTAAGTAAATGCAAAATATAGTTAGTTTATTTTATGGATTAGCCATATGGGCCATATCAAAGTGCAGATTTCCAAACACAAATTATTACTAAAATTTGATAAAAACAATTTAAAATGGAATAAAATACAATGTTAAATGAAATTGGAATAAATATACAATTTAAAATGAGATTGGAATACATATAAAATTTAAAATGAGATTGGAATAAATATACAATTTAAAATGAGATTGGAATAAATACAATGATTCAATATATTGTTCTGTATAACTTGGAAGGTTCCAAGTAGTCAATTCTGATTGGCCAAAAAGGCCAGTAGTGGATTGGTTCATTAGGAACCAATCCAAGAAGCCGCTCAAAGGCGGCAAGATTAAATCAGTGTCACTGGCTACAAGCTGGCAGGCAATCCTCTATATAAAGGGCTGCCGCAGCTTGAGCCAATGTTCCGTTACTGTTGCTGTTAACCGAATAAAGAGTTGTTAGTTGGAACCCGGTCTCACACGCTTCTTTTCCGGACGGAACATATATGGATAAATACAATATGATAAAATGATATTTCAGTGCCATCCCTATAATCTACCCCAATCAGTCCCACATACGCTGATCTCAACCGAACCATTCACAAAATACAAAATGTCAACCCAGCCCAATAATAAAACCAACCGATCACATGAGCATTGGGTTGTAAATGTGAATAAAGGTTCATAAAGCATTTTTCCTGAGGCTGTTGTGACTTCGGTTGTTTAAATGGCTGGTCATAAGTCAGGAACAACCTGTGCCTCTTTTGTAAGGGAACTACATGCTGCATACATACAGTAAACTGCTGGTGTTTAATACTATACATCACCTTGTTCTTTGCTTTCTTTCCATTTTCAAAACATGAAAGGAAGAGGAACACCTTTTAATTTTTTTCACAGACCACAATTAGTAGGCCTCCTTGTAACGTGTGTTTGCAAAGCAAGAGGCCTATCTTGGAAGCACACTGAGAACAACCCCAGTGCTAAGGGCAAGAATCCAAACTGAAGCTTTCCTTGCAGATGGCTGTCCAGCTTGTGCATGTACATTTTCTGGAACGGAAGCTCACTATCTCCTTCTGTCATTGTTTCTTCTGCCAAACTGGTCTGATATGTTGATTTTTTTTTCTTGTTCAGTTGGAATCTCACTTCCTATAACTTAATCATTTATTCAGAGGTTTCTTTGCAGGAATGACCTTACATCACATAAGCCAATTTCTGTGCTCATTTAAAGGGGCAAACACTTGATTCCTTCCTTGATCCACTGAGAAAGCTTGGTCAAAATAAAGTCTGGCAAACTGTACGACTTTGCAGAAAGAAGAATACAGTAGAGTAGAGTTTGGGGGTCTTCAAGAATAGAGCTTGAAGGTTTTCTAGTCCAGTCCTCTACTCAAGCAGGAGAACCTATGCTATTTCAGATAAGTGGCTGTTTAGTCTCTTCTTAAGAACCGCCAGTGATGGAGCCCCCACATCTCCTGAAGGCAAGCCATTCCACCAATTAATTGTCCTCGCTGTTAAGAAGTTTCTCCTCAATTCCAGGTTGCTTCTCTCCTTGATTAGTTTCCATCCATTGTTTCTTATCCTGCCCTCAGGTGCTTTGGACAATAATTTGACCCCCTCTTCTTTGTGGCAGCCCCTCAAGTCCCTTTGATCTTCTTAATTGCTCTTCTCTGAACTTTTTCTTTGAACGACTCATATAGTAATAAATTTGGAAAGCAAATCAGTTGACTTATCAATTTCTGGGGCATTTCTGGCTTCCAGCCTTTTTCTCTTTTGGGGGAGATCTCCTGGACCCCTTTCCCTAGCAGCTGAAATCTGGTACAATCTGCCAAATTATTAGCAACACATTGAATGGGCAGGAAGCAGCATAGAAGAAATGCTGAATGAATGAATTTATTTTATTTACGCATGCCAACATCAGACGTTTCCACTCTATTCCCTCCAGCAAAATTGGTGTATTAACTGCTCTGCAATTTTGCAGCCCTTGGTAATGGAAAAAATTGGCAGATAGATTGGGGTGGTGGTCGGCTTATGTCAAATGAGAAAAGACTGAAAAAAATTGAGATGCAGCATGATGGTGTCTTTTCCTCTCTCAAATGTGTCTTTTCCTCTCTCAAGACCCCTTTCCTCTTTTAAAAATTATGGGACCCCAAATGAACATTGTATTGATCAATATTTACCATATTAAAAACTAGCTCGATACCTGTATTTCACTACGAAACTATGTGGTGGGGCTTAGTTTTTGGGGAGGAAAATAATGGGGGGAAATTCTGCCTCTGCCTGTCAGCATCCATCAGTACCAATGGTGGTATTCAGCTGGTTTGCACCGGTTCACACAAACCAGTAGCAAGGATTTGGCATAGGTCGCCAAACCAGCAGTAACTTCTGGCTGGCCATGCCCTCAACCCAGTCGGCCTGCCCAATGCTCGCTCGGTCACTCCTTAAGGGTTTTTTTCTTTTTACCTCCCATCACTTCTCACTGCTTTGCCCAGGAGGCTTCCCTGAGGCCCAGGAAGGCAAAAAATGGAGGGTGGGGGTGGTGCTGCAAAAAAAGGCCATGCCCACCCAATCACATGATCACGCCCACCTAGCCATTCCCACCTAGCCTCGCCCATAGAACTGATAGTAATTTTTTTTTAATCCCACCACTGATCAGTACTCATCTGGCTAGCGTCCTGTCAGTGTGTGAGAGAGTTGAGGGTTGTTTGGAAACTGAAACAGTACTTGCTGTGTGAGCAAGAAGGGGACAGCAAGGAGCCTGGGTATAGCTTAGCTCAGCTGTTCTGTACTAAAACTGCTTGGTGCTGTGAAACTAAAACTGAAACTTCTCTGCTTGTGTTTTGCATTTGGAACAGATTTCTTTTCAGATGGGGAGGGGGAGTTAGAACTCCTTAGCATCAGAGCGTGTTAATAATGTATGAAATACTAATGCTTTGATAGTCATTTCAAAAATTCCCTTCTTAGTGAGCATGATGCATAAGTGGTATTTCGCTTTTATATATATAGATTAAACATTAAATTTGATGCATTCGCTGCCACTGCCTCTTCTCATTAATGGTTTTATTTTATATTTTATTTTATTATTTATTTATTTATTAAATTTCTATGCCACAAACCTCCCTTATAAATTGATTCTGGTCAGCTTACAAAGTTATAAAGGAAGTAAAAAAACAATTAAAAGATTAAAACTCACAGATTATGATGATAAAGCTCTACTGAAACCTGAACCAAGAAGTTTTAATATGTATGCTTTTTCAACATAGGCTTACAAATAATTTTGATTTCACAGAGGTTCTTGGGAGACCTCCCAAGAATCTTAGGAACCACACTTAAAGACAACCTGGCCTTTGTTGGCTGGGGAATTCTGGGAGTTGAAGTCCACCAGGCTTAAGGTTGCCAAGGTTGGAGACCCCTGCCCTGCCCTGCCCTGTAATATTAAAGTGTGGTCGGCAAAATAGAATTGCTATGGCAGACAATCAAGCAAAGTATTATTTTCTTCACCAGAATTCCCCGCCCCCCTTGTCTGCTGTTGAACAGATAGCAGTTATATTACTTCAACCACAGAAAAATAACTCTTTTCAGTTGTCGATTTGCAACAGGTTGTTTTCTGTTCATTATGAGGTATGTGTTTTGCCTTGTGGGTTTTTGAAGGTTGGTTGTGGCTTAATATTTTTGTGGGAGAGGGGAATTTATGTAGGTAGAAGACCGATAACTTCCTCATATATATATTTAGGAGTTAGCTGTTTTTCTTTTGGGGATGCACTTACTTTGTTTTTGTTTGATATTACATTTTTGTGGGATGATTGTGAGGCAGCCTCTATTTTTTAAAGGGTTACCTGTTTCCTTTTTGGGGAAGCTATGTGGTTTAGCATTTAGAGTCCCACTCTTAACATCTGCTGCATGCAGGTAGTCCTTGACTTACAACCATTCATTTAGTGACTTTTTAATAATTTTTTATTGAATAAACATTAAAAACAATTGAACACAGTGCGATCTTCTTGGCCATCATTTTGGCTATACAAGGTGTAATATAGAAATACATATTACAGTTAATTTTCCTTTTTCTCTTATGTTGTTAAGCATAGTGCTAGTTGCATATTATTTCTGTTTACATTTATATAGCAATAGCAATAGTACTTAGATTTATATACCACTTTATAACTCTCTCTAAGCGGTTTACAGAGTCAGCCTCTTGCCCCCAACAATTTGGGTCCTCATTTTACCCACCTCGGAAGGATGGAAGGCTGAGTCAACCTTGAGCCGCTGAGAATCGAACTGCCAAACTGCCGGTAGCTGGGCTGCAGAAGTAGCTTGCAGTACTGCACTCTAACCAATGCGCCACAGAGGCTCTTATATACATTTATATACAATTCTATACATATTTACAACCTGGCTTTTTATCCATCTCTTTTTTTCTCTTTATGTCCTTTATACTCATGCATTTATATCATATCATACTGTATTTCTCCATTATATTCCATTCTCTTTAGTTTACAAAACTTTAGCTTTCGTTCCTATAAAACAGGGGTTCCCAAACGTGGCAACTTTAAGACTTGTGGACTGCAACTCCCAGCTGGCTGAGGAATTCTGGGAGTTGAAGTCCACAAGTCTTAAAGTTGCCAAGTTTGGGGACCCCTGCTATAATGCATCAACGCTTTCTGTCTTTTTCCTCGACTTTAGCTATTGATAACATTTTACTCCAGACTTCATATTACTCTGTCTCACTCTTATCTTTGATTTCTAAAGTTAGTCTGTCCATCTCTGCACGGACGAATATTTTCCTTATTATTTCACTTTCTGTAGGGGTATCTTCATTCTTCCAGTTTTGGGCATACACCAATCTTGGCAGCTGTTATTATATGTATCATAAATATATTGTTCCTTTACTGTATTTCTCATTAATAATTCCCAGTAAGAACATTTCTGACATTTTTCACACAACCATTGCTTCCCCTTAGTCATGTGATCAAAATTCAGATGCTTGGCAACTGGCTCATATTTATGGCAATTGTCCTATGTCCCAGGTGTCATGGGATAACCTCTGGCTACATTTCTGACCAACAAAATCAATGGGCAATCTGTCTTCAGAAGGTTGCCACAGGTTATCCCATGACACCTGGGACATAAAGACGATCACCATAAATATGAGCCAGTTGCCAAGCATCTGAATTTCATGCTTAGCAATCATTATAGTATTCCCATTGGTCATGATCAAAATTCATATGCTCTGACAACCGACTCCTATTTATGACAGTTGCAGTGTATCTGGGATCATGTGATCCCCTTTTGTGACCTTCTGACAAGGAAAGTCGGATTCACTTCACAACTGTGTTACTTTGCAAGCAAAGTCAGATTCATTTAACTGTGTTGCTCTCTTAACAACTGCAGCAATTGACTTAATGATGGCAAGAAAGGTTATAGAATAGGGCAAAACTTACTTAACAACAGAAATTTCAGGCTCAATTGTGGTCCTAAGTCAAAGAGTATTTTTACTAACAGCTTTATGTCAGTTGTTAGTTAGTTTGTTAGTTGCAGGTTGTTAGTTCCCTTACAAAAAGAGATACAGGTCAACCTCAACATTTATGACTATTCATTTAATGATCAAAGTTACAATGGTCTCAGAAAAAGTGCTGTTTTCACACATACAACCATCACACCACTGTGTGGTCAGTTGGCAACAGAAATGTTGGGCTCGGGTATAGTTGTAAGTCAAGGGATACCTGTACTCAGGAAGACAAAGGGTCCATGTTGGTGAAGGCCCAAAATGGTCAAAATGGTGACTGTCACCACAGCAATAGCACTTGGGCTTATCTACCACTTCATAGTTCTTTATAGCCCTCTCTAAGCGGTTTAAAGAGTCAGCTTGCCCCCAACAATCTGGGTCTACATATGCTGACGTCGGAAGGGTGGAAGACTGAGTCAACCTTGAGCCAGTCAGGATCGAACTGCTTGCAGTTGGCAGGGTTAACCTGCAATACTGCATTTGAACCACTGTGCCACCACAGCTCTTAAGTGAATTGCTGCAGTTCTTAGGTTTCCAAGCTTGGCATTTTTGAGACTTGTGGACTTCAACTCCCAGAATTCTCCAGCCAGCATAGAATTCTAGGTATTGAAGTCCACAAGTCTTAAAGTTGCCAAGTTTGAGGAGCCCTGTCTTAAGTGAACAGCAATAGCACTTAGACTTATATACCACTTCACAGTGCTTTACAGCCCTCTCAAAGTAGTTTACAGAGTCAGCCTATTGCCCCCAACAGCCTGGATCCTCGTTTTACCTACCTCGGATGGATGGAAAGCCGAATCAATCTTGAGCCAGTGTGTATTGAACTGGCGAACTGCTGAACTAACCTGCAGTACTGCATTTGAACCACTGTGCCACCATCCTATCAAAACCCACTCCTATGATGCACATTGTGATGCACATCCAAAAGGTACAGTTATGGTTGTCATCTTGACAACCTCCAGAGGTGAAGGGTGAGCAGGGGCTGCCTGGGACCCCATATCAGAATTCCCCAGCAACCTGGATCGTATCTGAACATTTCAGCAGTTGTGGTTGCGAGGGAGTGAGAAGAATCTCACTGCCCTGTGAAATGGCTTTTAAAGCAGTTCAGGGCTGTGAAGCAGATGGCTTCGTGCCCTCAAGCCATTCTGTTGCTTCACAGAGCAGACCAAATCTTTCTAGCCATTTCTTCAGCGGTAGACTTCCTCCACCGATTGGCCTTTCCTAATCTAACTTGCAAAAGGCTACGCAACCACATTGCTGACTGTAAAATTTATATGAACTGGCTGGCAAGAGGGGAAAACTTTATTTTTATTTTATTTATTTTATTTGGTTTGTCAATTGCTTACAAGATAATAGGTATAAGTAAAAACATAGTTATGAATACATGGATACATATAAGAAAAATAAAAGAAACAATAGGACAGGGACAGTAGGCACGTTGGTGCGCTTATGCTTATGAAACGTGTTCCCCAGAATTACATTTTTAAACATGCCATCTTTCAGATTCTGGAACTGTCACTCTTACAGGATTGTTCTTCTCTAGAGGAGATGAAGTAACTTGTATTTGACAAGGGATTTGTAAGATCCCAGGTTGACGAAGACTTTTCCAGATAAAATTCAGTTTATTTGCCGGCCATAAACTTGGTACCCTGTAGAAATAGTAGCCCAAGACCCCTCCCCAATTCCTAGCCATCAGCCATATTAATTCCAAATTCTAGGAGGTGTTGCAGTCCTCTCATATATTAAATCTCCATTAGAACAAACTGGAAAATTTATCAGCACATCATTAAGAAATGAGTTTTTACTTTGGCTTTTATTTCTCTGCTGAGCGCATTTGCTTCTTAAAGCTGAAAATGGCATTACCCCATTCACACTGCTCGTGTTATATATAATTGCACCCTACAGATTTCACTGCATTTAGAGAATGCTTATTTTTTAATTGAAGTACGAGAAATAAATTGAGATATATTTATTTTGTTCTTGCATGATCGTTGTTGATCCCAAGTGAACGTAGCATCTCTAAACCATTAATACCTTGTGATCTGAGACTAAAATCAAGTCTCCATTAAGTTGCCTTAGATTCTTGGTAAATTTATGAATGTGGCCATGTCGCTTTTTTGATAACAGTACAAAAGTGGTTTGCTGTTGCCTTTTGGGGAAATATTGCTCAATTCCTCAGCCAGGAGTGCCCAGCCTTGGCAACTTTAAGACCTGTGAACTTCAGTTCAACAATAATGTTCAGGGGTGGCATGATAAGATGCTAGGCTTATCAGCTGGAAAATCAACAGGCTGAGTTCAAGACCCATGCGCTGCATGAAGGGGTGAGCTCCCATTACTTGGCCCAGCTCCTGCTTACTTAGCAGTTGGAAAGCAAGCAAATGCAAGTAGATAAATAGGTACTGCTTCAGTGGAAAGGGCATTCAGTACTTTCATGCTGGCCACATGATGACAGAAGTGTCTCCCAGACAACACAGGTTCACCCTCACCTGAGAATCGGAGATGCTCTCTTAAGTCGGTCCCAACTGGGCAGGGGAAACCTTTAAATGCTTAAATTCAATGTTCAAAGCTGTACCTTGATGACTCCGATATAGACCAGCATTATCACCAGTTTTCTTAAGGCATGTCTTCTGATTATGGTGCAGGTGAAGTCTGTAAGAAAGTAATGAGAGGTTCTTAATGCTATCTCAGCTTGCTTGTTTTCCTGCAGATGTTTTACTACCCAAACTAGGTAACATCATCAGTGCTAGCAAAGAGTGGGGTTTGCTCTCAGTTTATATTCTAGTAGCTTTTTTTGACAATATTGGTGGGGTTGGTCTTAGAGGTTCTTTTGTTGGTCTGTTTGCTGTTGGCTTCGTTTGGCAGTTTCTTGATTGGAGGTATTGTTTACTTGATGGTTGGTCTGATGTTAACCTTGGGGTTAATCTGTGTTGATCTAGGACTAGGTGCTGATTGCCAGTGGAGTGATGCTTGGGTCTTTTTGTTCCTTTTTGGCTGGGCAAGTCTCTCTTGCCTAGTCTAAAGATGTTATTAATATCTATGTGTCTATTGATGGCTGATTTGTCGTAGAGTAGAGTAGGGTAGAATATGATAGAGTAGGATAGGATAGGATAGGATAGAATTGAATTGAATTGAATTCTTCACTGGCCAAGTGTGGATTGGACACACAAGGAATTTGTCTTGTTGGAAATGCTCTCAGTGTACATAAAAGAAAAGATACATTTGTCAAGAGTCAAGAAGAGTCAAGAATCTTCAGTGTAATAACTAAAGGCCCTGTCCCATTGGCCGACGGATGCAAAACGTTTGTAAAAAGGACACAGCGGACGAGAAAATGTTCCCGTTGTTATTCCGCTCTCAAAAGTGCTCCCGAATTTGCTAAACCATGGCGGACAACAACGGAAAGGAACGGATGGGGGGAGGATGTAGAGGGGATGGAAAGCGGATGCTCCACGGAAGCCTAGCGGATGGAAGTGATGGAAGCGGATGGCACATCGCAGGGCTTCCGGGGGAGCAGAGCGAAGCGGACACGCAGCGGAAAGAGTGGATGCAGAGCGGATGCCGAGAGGATGCCTAGCGGATGCCTAGCGGATGCACAGCATTCACTGCGCATGCAGGGAGGGATGCATTGCGTCAGCCCCCACGGATATTAAAGGGAAGCAGCTCACAAGCAGGTCACCATTCAGAGTAAAGACCTGCTTCCAGACACCAGCTCTCCAGCTAGCCAGCCAGCCAGTCCAGCAACCCAACAAACATGGGGAAGGAAAAGGAAGCCTCTGCCATCTGCTGCCAGCCCTGGCAGGGGACAGGACACCCTTCCACCCCCTGGCCTGACTCTTCTTCTGCTGGGGCTTCTTGCTGCCCGGGCTCGCTCTTCTGGTGCTGGTGCTTCTGCTTGATGCTGCTTCTGGAGGTGGTGCTTCTTGCTGATGGCTGCTCCTGGTGCTGGTGCTTCTGCTTGGTGCTTACTCTGCTGGCACTGCTCCTGGTGCTGGTGCTTTCTGCTGGTGCTTACTCTGCTGGCACTGCTCCTGGTCCTGCTGGTGCTGCTGGTCCTGCTTTGGTACTCCTGGTCCTGCTGGTGCTCCTGGTGCTGCTGGTCCTGCTGGTCCTGCTTTTGCTGCTACTTGTTGTTGTTGCTGCTGCTGCTGCTGGTGATGGTGTGTTGAAGGAGTCAGCCCCTACAACCTCGAAGCCCCTCTGATGAGGGCCCATATGGCCCTGCCAGAGGAGGAAAGAGGCAGACGCTGTGAACGGGAGAGGAGGCAATACACCTCGAAGAGGGAACATGAGGAGGAGGTGCTGGGAATGGCTGAGGAGAATGAGTATCTTTGGCCAGAAGGGACACAGGGCTCTATCGAGACACCAAGAGGAAGCAGGCCTGCTTGGAGAGAGAAGGCAGAGAGCCTGGGCTACACTTCGAGGTGCTCCTCAGCTGGTGGAAGCACATGCACACCTGGTACGGGAAACTGCACCTCAAGAAATCTGGCCAGGCTGCGGTCAAGCTGACGGACAGAAGAGACTTACATGATGGCCAAGTGCAGCTTCTTGGAGGGTGAGATCCGCCACCGAGGAGAACCCCTCTCACAACCCTCTCTCTCAGGCAGCCTGCTGAGAGCGCAGTCCTCTTCTTGGCAAAGAGTGCAGCTCCTGTGTCCAGGCAGGTATCTGTGGAGCGTGCCACAATGGAGACTCCCCCGACAGCTGTACTACCCGTGGCGGAGCGCGTGGAGGACCCCCTGACGCAGTGGGAGAAAGGAGACGGCACTTCACCACAGCCCAACCCGCATCCACCCCAGCTCCACCTCACTGAAAGGCAGAGAGGCAGACCGGAGGGGCAGAGCCACACTGTCCTGCTGGAGATCAGGGCACCATCAGGAGCAGCATAGAGATCTCCTCTCTCAGCTGGTACACACCGACGTCCATCCTCCAACCGCAAGCCCTTCCTCACCGACGTCAACCGAGACCCTCATGAACATGTTGGAAACACAGTACCAGGTGGTGAAGGACAGGATCACCGATCTTCTTCACAACCCTCTCAGGACCTAGCTTGAATCTGCTCCCTCCCAGTCCAGGCCTGTTCCTCCACCCCAGTGATGTCACTGCCTTCCAAGGCCTTTCCACAGGGCCCTCACCTACCAAGGCTACGGCTACCAGGAGGTCCAGCAGCACAGGCAGCCCTTTCCCAAGTCCAGGACAGGTACATGCGATCCACCGGTGCCACTTGAATGCCACGATGCCACCCCGCCACAATAGAGCACCCCACCACAGATGCTCACCACCGCCACAAGATGCCTACCCACGCCTCAACCTCACTCAGCTGCAGACAGACATCCCCCTACCAACTGCTCTTTCCTCCACCCCACAGCCAGCCCGGCCTCAGAACATCTTGTCATCGGTTTTGGGGCTGACAACCCATGTCATTGAGGAAGGGGCTCTCAACATCACGGTGCTGAGCCAGCTGCTGAGCTTCCTCCCACACCGTCCCGTTGTCCTCTCGAGGCCAGGCACGCCCAATGGTGCCTCAGACCATCACTACCAGCCAGCAAGCCACCTCCACAGCCACCTGGGACCCTTCACCCCTGAGACGGGCACGCACTCAGAGTGACCAAGAAGAGTGCCAGAGACTTGGGGAGCTACCTGTTAACTTTATTTTTGCTGTTGGAACACTTGACTTGGGTCATTTTGCTTTTACAGCTTGTTATTAATAAAGATTATCTTTTGCTTCACACACTTGCTTCATTTATTGTTGTAAATAAAGTCTTGGGTGGAAAATTTAGAAATGGTTTAAGCCTTTGCAGTTGTGGATGGGTAAGGGATAGCAAGTGGGATGGGCAGGGATACCTTTGGGATGGGTAATAGCTGTGGGATGGGCAGGGATCCTTTGGGGATGGGTACATAGCTGTGGGATAGATCAAATCCTCCAGTGCAAGCATAGTGGGACTGTAGGGTCCACCCTGCCAGGGCCACACGCTTGGCCCTTCATTACTCATAAACAATGTAAATAATCATACCACACATTTCAACATAAACACAACTCTTTATTAAATGCCCTGTTCATTGTAGGGCCACCCAACATACATGGCCCATCTCATCAGTGTGATGAGACAGGCTCAAGGAAGCATCCATTAACCATCTATCATCTGTCTTGCCACTCCACTGCTCAGCTGGGAGTTGCACCAGTGTCTCAGGAGGTGCACTGCTTCTTCCCTTCACGTGAGGCTCTGTTGGGCCTTGCACATCCTAGAGGTCTGTCAGGGTTTTCGCCTGCCTCCAATTCCCAGGCTCCATGTCCCCATTGCCTTTTGGATGGTCCATGAGCCTGTTCTGCAACACTGGGTACTGGTGCGCATGAAAATTGTGCGGATAGCAGCAAGCTTCCCACGATCCTCCTCATGGTCTTCTGGGCAATGTTGGATGGTGGCTGAGAAGTACCGTGGAACCTGTTTTGGCCAGGATGCCAAAGGCGTTCTCCACCACCCGCCTGCCCTGGACCAGCCTGTAGTTGAAAGATCCTCCTCTTCACGGGTTGAGGCGTCATGGTGAGATGTAGGGCTCATGAGGTAGGTTCTGAGGGAGAAGGCGTCATCCCCCCAGATGAAGTAGGGCACATCTTGGTGTCGTTCGGCAGGGGGTCTGGATCTGGGAAGCCCATGATGAGTTGCGTTCCAGCCCCTCCTTAGGTGACTGGCATTGTATACCTGGGCATCTGAAGATGAGCCGTTTGCCTGAGCATCGATGTACATGGGAAAACTTTGGGTGTCCAGACAATCGACCTATGGCGAAGAGGAATGATGCTGAAGAAGGCCCTTGTAGTGAAATAGTGGACCCTGATTGGCTGGAGCTTTAACAGGCCACGTGCTTGCGCAAGCTTATGGGCTCCAACAGTGTGGGGGAAGTTTCCACTCTGATAACCACTGCTCTGCAACTTTCTCTAGTCTTCTTCAGTGGAGGGCCACTGGAGGAGTCCTCCAGGTATTCTCGATGATGGCCTGCAACCACTTCTCTGACCACAATGCTGATGGTGGTGTGTGGCACCCTCCAGCCATACTGCATGCTCCCGTACGTGGGTCCCGGAGTGCAGGTGGGCTGCAGAGTCAGTGCCACCTTTGAGCCCAGGGTCCAGTCTGGGCTCGGAAGTTGGTGCTGCTGCTTGGTCAACCCTGGGTCTCAGCCGCTCCAAACTTATCAAACATGGCGGCGCAATCCTCCATGAAGTTCTGGAATGCTACGAGTGTCTTCGTTCCTCAGCTCCACCATCAGCTTGTTGTACAGTGCGTACTCTGCTCTTCTCCCGATCCATCATCGGACCCAGACACTTCTTGGCCGCCTCCTTTTCTTCCCGTAGAACAGTGCTTCACAGTGTTTTACAACCCTCTCTCTAAGAGGTTTACAATCAGCATCTTGCCCTCAAACAATCTGAGTCCTTATTTTACTGACCTAGGAAGGATGGAAGGCTGAGTCAACCTTGAGCGTAATGACATTCGAATTGCCAAATTGCAGTCAACCGGCAGTCAACAGAAGTAGCCTGCAGTACTGCACTCTGACCACTGCACCACAACGGCTCGTATGACTGTTGCAACATTCCCATGGTCACATGATCACATTTCAGATGCTTGGCAACCAGCATGTATTTATGACTGCTGGGACAGCCGTAGGTGAAAGGAATGGTTGTAAGTCACCTTTTCAATGCTGCTAGAACCTTGAACAGTTGCTATATGAATGAGTGTAAACGGAGGACTATCACTTTCTCTAACAAATAAGTGTTTATATTCCTTGCAGACAGCTGGAAATTTGTGTCCTTTTAGAGGGCCCTTGAAGCACTCATCTGTGTCCTCAGGGTCACCTGAGTAGTGCTCCTGGTTCCTGTAGTATGCAATTCTTTTCCTCTGGAAAGGATGCAAATTTCCAGCTGTCTGCAAGGAATATAAATACTTCCATTCCCCACCATCCAGTCAGAGCTGAAGAAGCTTTTTGGATGAGAGGTGAAATGTCTTCAAAAGAAAAAACAAGAAAGTCCAGTTGTCTCCTGAAAAAAGCACCTTTGGGACAACCACAACCTGGATGACTGAGAATCGCTAGAGACAAGGTGGTGAACATATCCAACACTCTGGTCTCCTCCTATTTCCCCACAACAACAACCTTGTGAGGTCAATTGAGCTGAGAGAGAGTGACTGGTTCAAAGTCACCCATCTGGCTTTCATGGTTAAGGCAGGACTTGAACTCATCATCTCTTACTTTCTCGCCTGGTGCCTTCACCACTAGACCAACCTGGCTAGCTTTCAGAAGTGGTTCTCTCGGTCTGGGTGGCCCGGGAACTGTGACTCCTGTTTGTGGAAGAGGCTTCCTCTGGATTATTGTGACACAAGCACGGGTTGCTCAAAGTCTCTTTCATCATCTACAGGAAGCCCACTAAGAAATTTATAGGTTGTTCTGAAAAACAGTTGACGAGAGGAGTCCACATAGCAAGAATGCAAAAGTTGCATTCTGCATTCTTAAAAAAAAGTGCTTTAATTTTGTATTTTTTGCATCTTTTGATTCTAAGAGGTATCTTTACTTCTTTGCAAACTTTGCCAGGGTTTTGTAATTCCATGCCAAAGTGTTTTAGCAAGTAGAGTAGGAAGTCCGTTGGTCATCAAAACAAACAGTTTTCAAAACTTTCATTCATTCTTTTGAAGCGTGCATGAAAGAATCTTTTAAGGGGCTGCCAAGTTATTCAAGCTTTATTTCTCTTCTCTTCTCAAGTAATCACCCTTTTGAAAGGGGACTTGCCACAGACTTCACTGCAATTCTCCATAATGACAGAAAAGTCTTTACAAACATGAACAGAGAATTAAAAATGAATAAAATACAATTGTGCAATAAACAGCCATTGATTGTCATGGATTTTTAAAAAATGTTATGATGGAACTGGGCATTAGTACTTCACAATTATTCCTGCCTTTTAAGGGTGAATGCAGATAGTGGGAGCTACACAGACAAGGAGCAAAACAGGAAGCTTGAGTAAAAAGAGAAAGACCTTGACATGCTCAGGGAAGTGTTGAGATTGACTGAACCACAATAAGTATCTTGTTATAGAAATACAACCTTATGGATTCCAAAACAAACAAAAGCTTTCCTCAAACCTTCTCTCTGTTGGCCATACTCTGTAAGTCACAGTATGTTGAGTGTTTGTTATAAAAGAAGAATAAATACAAAGGGAGGGACAGCCTTGCCTTACAGCTGCTGGAAGGATAGGCAACCCTAGCTCCATCCATCTTGGGCTCTCTTGATCTTCTCCTTACTCTTGACCCATTCACTCTTCTTTCACAGATTCCTTTTGCAATTGGATCCTCATGGATTCTCTCTGTAAGACCACACCGCTTTCTCCCAATATTCCTTCTTGTTCCAAATTTTGCAAGTTGAGTCTGCTCCAAGTTATAACTCAGGGATGGGCAACTTTATACGACCTGTGGTCAGGGGTGGGATTCTACCAGTTCAGACCGGTTCGGGTGAACCGGTAGTTCTGGTAATCATTTGGCCCCACCCATCCACCCCTGCTTTTTTCCTGTGCTTTTTTTCCTTGTTTTTGAGCACAGCTGATTCTTGTGGCAGAGCGATTTGCCGCACATCAGCTGTTTCACTCACTGGGACTGCAGCAGAAGGTAAGTTACAGTTACAGTAAATGGTCTTTTCTAAAGGCTGTGTTTGCATGTGCTCATCGAACTGGTTGTTACACTGGTTGAATCGCACCACTGCCTGTGGACTTCAAATCCCAGGATTCCTGAACTAGCATTCATGGGAGTTGAAGACCACAGTTCATAAAGCTGCAATAATTTCCCCATTCCATCCTATTAAACAGTGCCAACTGCTGGGTGCTAGAAAGCATGTTCATGTTGTTTTGCATGTTCTGCTCTATGGAACATCATATCCCTTGATACACTCTGGTAGTAGCTTGGTACACAACTGCTTAGAAACTTGTCAAATTTAGTACTCAATGCATTTTGTTGTGAAAATTTTGTCCTGGTACTCATTGCTTCCTTGGTGCACAAGCCGGAACTTGTCTATGTCAGCTGCCTTGTGACTCACTACATTATTTCTTTTGGGGAAAATTTGTTTGGTACTCACCGTGCCTCCCAGAACCAATTAACTTTGAATGCCAAGATACCACTGTATTTGCTTGCCAATGACCCCACTGGCGTTACATAAATCCTTGAGGAACTGGTTTCTTCCTTCAAGCCAGGATGAGCCCATCAATGTAATGTTTCTTATTATGATTATTGTTGTATGGCTTAGGTTAGATTATACTTGGGTGCTGTTATATTACTGTAATATTATAATTACTTTCTTGCATTGTTTCAGTTTGTTTTTCTAATTCTATGTTCAATACTCAGAGTTACAATTGGGAGATAAACAGAATAATAGACTAGGAAGGGACCTTCGAGGTTTTCTAGTCCAACCCCCTCCTCAAGCAGGAGACCTATATCATTTCAAACAAATGATTGTCCAGTTTCTTCTTAAAAACCTCCAGTGTTAGAGCACCCACAACTTCTGGTGGCATATCATTCTGCTGATTACTTGTTCTAACCATCAGGAAATGTGTCCTTAGATGTTGGAACACTTCTAACATGTCATCACTAGTCCTTCTGTTCATCAAACTAGACTTACCCAATTCCTCCAAACATTTTTCATATATTTATTGTCTTTATCATCTAATCATAATTGTCGTCCTTCTCTACACTCTTTCTAGATCAGGGGTGTCAAACTCGATTTCACAACCATTCATCAGAGGTGTGTTTGACCTCAGGGGGCCAGGGTGGGCAGGGCCAGCTTGGCATAGCTCATGTTGGGAGTGCCTTTGGTGGCCCAAGCACTCTGCCAACAAAAACAGGCTCCCAAGCCCCGTTTTTGGCTGCAGTGGTCTCCTGCAACCCTCTGCCAGCAAAAATGTAGCTTTATGTAACTCCGTTTTCGCTGGCAGAGGCACCGTGGGCCAGTCCTTCGCTGTTTCCAGGGCAGCCCCATGGGCCTGATCTAAGCACCCAGCAGGCTGGATCTGGCCCCTGGGCCTTGAGTTGGACACCCCTGTTCTAGAGTCTCAACATCTTTTTTTATATCACGGCGACCAAAACTGGATGCAGTATTCCAAGTGTGGCCTTAGCAAGGCATCATTAAAGTAGTAATAACACTTCACGTAACCTTGATGTTATCCCTAGGACTGCATTGGCTTTTTTTTGGCAGGTGAAGCACACTGCTGGCTCATACTTAAGTGATTGCCCACGAGGACTCCCAAGATCTCACTCACAGACAGACAGCTATAATATATTGATATTACAATAGACAATCAATAATAATATAATCCTTTCAAACTAGTCACTCATGTTTGGATTCAATCTACATTTATACAGTGCCAATTTATTTTAACCCTCTCCCTCCGTGTGTTTATCACGCCTGCTTCCTAAGTATCACCTTCTTGTGCATTCATTGATATTTTTCTTGACAAATTCAATTCCCACATTCATATAGCAATTTGGAGAGAAGGACATTATTATACACAACCATCTTCCCCATAAACATAGTTTCTCTGAAAAACCCCTCTCTCTTTTAAAGAAAAGCTATGTACATGTGTATCAATTTGATTGGGCCATGGACCCCTTTGTTAGCTTAGAAAAAACCAACCCATTCCTTTATCTGTCTCCCAGTACAGTGCATCTTCTCTGAAAGCAACCTGAATGATGAAGAGTCATCCTCCATGCCTCATCGGTTAGAGCCAGGTACTTCCTTCTTCAGAATTGTTCCTGTACCTATGGCAACAAGGAGAACAATACCATTTGGCTGCTGGTTGGACCTTCCAGTTCGACACTGAGGATGTATCGGCAGGAGGAAACTCATGTTTAGGAAACACTGGTGGAATTAGAACTGCATGGTGTTGACTTGAGACATTCTTACCAAGTATTTGCCATGGATCAAGACGCTGGCATCGAGGCCCTACTGGACCTTAACTTCCTGACCGAGAAGGAGCAGAATGCAATTGTGGAAGTTTTGCAGAGGGATTTGCAGCTCCAGATGTCCGAGGAAGGACGTATCAAGTGAGAAACTGTTCTGTGGTCGTTGTGTTTAAATAGGTTTTGAATGCTTTCTTAAATTGGCCAGATCAGAATGATCTCTATTTCTTTTTCTTTTTTTTTTCTAATTGTATGGGTGGGGGGTCTTCTCTCCAAGACGTCTTCCATGGTTTCATTCATGGAAGCCATAAATAGGCAATCTATGGTTATCAGGCCAAATGTGGGACTTGGTACACCTTTTGTATTGGACGAGCCATGCTGGAGTGGGCAGGGAAAGATATGAGTGGGGCATTTTCCTACCCATGTGCTTAAAGGAGCAGCTCAGGAGAGTGTCTATTCCATTATTCTTCCTTTACTTTTTGCCTTGCCACACCCCTACCCTAGATGTTAGTAAGAAACCTAGAGCCACTGATGCTTAGATTAACAGATGCTACTTACCCATTAAGTTTTTTTTAAAAAAATTCTACAGGCATTTGGCATCTGTTAGAAACCACAGTGATGTCATGCAGAACATAATTTATTGATATGATTTTTATTCAAGTTATAGGGCCACCTATCTCACCAAAGCAGCTCCGGGCAGCATATACAGATAGTTCTCAATTTACAACCATTCATTTAATGATTTACAACTAGTATTTGCACTTAACAACTGTTGCAGCATCCCCCATGATCACGTGATCAAATTTTGGATGCTTGGCAACCAGCATATATTTATGAGGGTTGCAGCGACCCAGGATCGTATGATTGCCATTTGTGACTTTCCTCAGGTGGCTTCCCACAAGCAAAATCAATGGGGAAAGCTGGATTGTGGCTTCCCACAAGCAAAATCAATGGGGAAAGCTGGATTGNGTGGCTTCCCACAAGCAAAATCAATGGGGAAAGCTGGATTGTGGCTTCCCACAAGCAAAATCAATGGGGAAAGCTGGATTGGTTTAATGGCCCTGTGATTCTCTTAACAGCGATTTGCTTAACTATAGTAGTAATAAACAGTGACAAAAATTAGGGATGAGTCACTTAAAAACTGCCTTGATTAACAACCAAAGTTCTGGTCCCAATTTATTTTATTTACTTTTATTTATTTGATTTGTCAATCACTTACAAGGTAATAGATATAAGTATAAACATGAGTTAGAATACAGGAAATAAGTACGAATAAATGGGGACAATAGGACAGGGACGGTAGGCACGATGGTGCACTTATGCACACCTCTTACCGACCTCTTAGGAATGGGGTGAGGTCAATTGTGTTAAAAAAATCAAGGATGATCTATATAGTTAAAAATATAAACATAATAATTACATACACATATGTATGTAATATACATGAAAACCTAGAAAATGGCAATTAAGTATATATTTGTCAATAGCATAGTAATATCACCACACAGGTTTGACTAATGTCCTGGCACTTATGTGAACAGCCAGGTCTTAAGAACTTTTTAAAAGACCAGCACTAATCGACCATAAGGATATTGCAGCTACTCCTTAATTTACAAAAGTTCATTTACAGACTGTTCAAAGTTACAACAGCACTGAAAAAGGTGACTTATGACCATGTTTCACACTTATGACCGTTGCAGCATCCCCATGGTCATGCGATCAAAATTCAGGTGCTTGGCAACGGACTCATATTTATGATGGTTGCAGTGTCCTGGGGTCTTGAGATCCCCTTTTGTGACCTTCTGAGAAGCAAAGTCAATGGGGAAGCCAAGACTCACTTAACAACCGGGTCGCTAAATTACCAATTGCAGTGATTCAATTAACAACTATGGCATGAAAGGTTGTATGGGGGCAAAATTCACTGAAATGTCCCATTTAATAACAGAAATATTGGGCTCAATTGTAGTCATGAGTCGAGGATTATGCAAATGAGGCAAATTATAAAATTGCAGCAGTAGCATCAGAAATTGCATATTTTGTACCATAATACCTGAAGTTACTTATCATCAATTGCTTCCTTGCTAACTATCATCTCTAATAAACTTGGAAGGTCCTCCTAGTTGATAATGCACTTACAAAACAACAGTCCACTTTTGATTGTGTAGCAACCTGCCCAAAGTATTGAGTTTGCAATTAGTTTGCATTTGAGTTGTTGGGAGCATATACATCCCTCCTAGCTTCTCTGGCCTAAAAACTTTCAGCGTCTCGGATTCAGTCATGCCAGCTGTGATTTACCTGAGTCTGAAAGATGACACATGTTCTTCCTGGCATATGGGTTACTGTCCAATCTTATGCCTTACAAAGTAGTCATCTTGAGTTCAGTTGAATTTACTTCCAGCAAACCAATTACAAGGTTGCATTTAGTTACCATAGCTTCAGCTTTCCAGAAGCATTGGTGTCTCCTTTTCCTAGATCCTTCTTGGCTTGAATTAATAATTGTAATTGTTTTGATTCACTTCCAACTTACCTGTGTTTTGTCAGCTGCCTTGAAAGCTTGCTGGACAAAACAATTGGATTCTAAATAGCTATAATGAGGAGGAGGAAAAAAAAAAGGAATTTCTGGACCAGGGAAGCTTTCCAACTTGCCTGTTTCTCTTTCCCTCTCTCTGTCCCCTCAAGTAAACTGCGCAAGTCCATTGCTGACCCGAACTGGCTGAAGATCTTTTCCGGCGAATGGTTTCGTGATGTCCGTTCCAAACGGCACCAATGCAATCTCTTTGGAGCAGACATTGTCCGAGCTTCCATCCGCCGGAAGAAGAAGCCCAAAGGTAAGAGAAGATGCTTGACTGTCCTCTTGTCCCAAAAGTGCTTTTTTCAAGAGGCAGCTGGACTATCTGGTTTTTCTTTGAAGATGTTTCTCTTCTCATCCAAGAAGCTTTTTCAGCCAGCCATGACCTGGATGACTGAGAATCTCCATAGATATTTGATTGTCCTCTTATTCTTAGGTTTTAAGATTAGGGAAAAGGAAACAAGAGGAGCAGTCTTTTGAGAGCTCACTAACTTCTGAAGACTGCTCCTTAAATAATCATATAATCTTCAGGAGTCCCCAAACTTGGCAACTTTCAGACTTGTGGACTTGAATTTGCAGAATTCTTCAGCCAACCATGTTGGCTGTGGATTTCTGGGATTTGAAGTCCACAAGTCATAAAGTTGCCAAGTTTGGAAACACCTGGTCCAAGTCCCTGCCCAGTGCAGGAATCTTCATACCATTCTGGACAAATGGCTGTCCCATCCAGTCTTGAAAACCTTGAAAAGCAGACTGTTCCATTGCTTAATAACTCTCACACTTCTAAAATGTAGCTTTTAATATAGTTTTTAAAGGAGAGGATTGTCTCAGGTTTCTCAGAACCTGAGGATCCTCACGATGAGGATGGATTATTTTTTTTATGCCTGATCTTCTTTTTATGAGATGATGGGGACAGTTAACCTCAGTTTGGAGTTCTTATTCTTTTGAATCAATGTAGAATTGTTTCTGAAAAGGAAAGTGTCTTTGGTTAATGTTGACTATGTGATAATGCATAAAGCTCGCCAGTAAGAGAATACGGAATACAAAATAACAGTTGGAAGGGATCTTGGAGATGTTCTAGTCCAATCCCTGCTCAAGCAGGAGAGCCTATAAACATTCTGAACAAATGGCTACCCAGTCTCTTCTTAAAAACCCCCAGGATTGAATCATGCACAACTTTTGAAGGCAAATCAGTCCACTGATTAATTATTCTCACTGTTGGGGAATTTCTCATTAGTTCTACATTGGATCTCTCTTTGATAAGTTACTACTTTCACTCTACCAAAGCAGGTGAACAGGGACTCAAGCAACAAAGCAGCCTGAAGAATGTAGATGTGATCAGTGAACCTGTGCCAGAGGATGGGAAGACAACAGAGGTCATGGGTGTGCCAGATGATGGGATGACAATGGAGGCCATGGATGTGCTGGAGGATCAGAAGTCGATGGAGACTATGGATGTGTAAGCAGCTTTCATATTCAGGTGGAAGGAAGTTGTGTTTTTTGCTATGAAAATGCAAGCTTCTCAAAAAGTATTCCAAACAGCAAAAGCTTCATTCTTATAGCAGAAAACATTTCCTAAATTATCAAGGAGGATAAGTTATTTGAGAAAGCTACAAACATTTTTTGTGATGACATCAGAGATTCTTGCAACAGAAGTTCAAGCGATGAACTAGAGATAGAAAATGTGGTAGCAATGGCTCTTGAAACAAGTTTGGTCAGCAAAAAAAAGAAAAAGTCAACCCAGACATGGTAATTAAGTTCCTTGGTTGAACACAAGGTCTGAACGATTTCAGAACAAGGTATTTCTTCTGATTCCATGCCCAACTCAAAGATTTGGTTACATTGCTAGAATCAGAGCTTTATCTAGACCAGTGGTTCCCAAAGTGGGAAGTACCACCCCCCGGGGGGCAGTGGGATGCCTTAGGGGGGCGGTAAGAGGCAAGGGGGGTGGC
>BHFT01019541.1:0-18825 GCA_004320025.1 Laticauda laticaudata
AGCTCTTTTATTAGTTGCTGGATTCCATCTGAGCCAGGAGCCGCGGCAGCCCTTTTTTATATAGAGGCTGCTCGCGGCTCCCGGCCAATGATGGCTCCTTGATTCTCCCACCGCCGAGGTGGCCAATCATAAGCTAGTATTATCCGACCAATCACCGTCGAGTAGAACACCAGTCAGATTTGAATATTTGTGGACCAATGGGAATAGAGTATTTGGAGTATGCTAATATGTAACATTTTCTACATCCAGTATGCCTTACTGAGTTGAGGCCAACAAACTTACACCACAAAAGCAGGACTAGATCAGGAGTGACCATCTGCTTCATGGTTGTGCAGCTAATTTATGTCAGGCACAAGACATCAGGAGCCAGGATAGAGTTTTAAAGTACTACCTTCGTTTATTACATATTATCCATGCATAAGAATCTGACCTACTAACAGTCAAGACAAATTGGCATTAAATAAGTGTTAACAGCATTCAAGAGCTCCTAGACTTGGGTCACTTGTAGGAGCAGAGCTACCCCAAACTGATTACACATTTGACCCTGCCTTCAGATTCAGTCTTGTTATCTCCTAAAATTAAATCCCTCCCTCTTACTGACTACATTATACATTTGCTTAAAGAGATGAAAAATCTTTTTGAACCTTGCATCTCCATCTTAAACAAAGATATGGCTTTTAGAAAAACAATTCAAGAAGAGTGAAATAAAATACTAGCAGGACTTTTGCCTGAGGCCCAGTTAAAAAGCCAAACAAAAGACAGAACTGCTCAATGTTACAAATATTGTCATGCTAAACTTTAAAGACTCCAGTTTATATTAAAATGTAATGCGTTTTATAAAATATGAATGTGAGCATGAGAGTTTTAAAAGACAAGGTTTCTTGTCCTAACTTTTAACATGAAGTCACACTTCTCCTTTTTCTAAATAAAGCAGCTTTTACCTTGAACGGAATATAAACTGAATGTTTCTCCTTTTCTTTCAGCATATGAATCACCACATCGCTGACAAAACTGGAGTCACTTTGTGTGCTATAACTGAATCAATGGTACATTCAGTTCTCATACCAAGCATGCATATCCCCTGAGAACAATGCAAAGACAATTAATCAAAACTGTAAGTTTAGGTTCCAAAGACATTGTGGCACTTCTGTTATTTCAATAGCAAAGCTCCATCTAACTCTGTCTTGGCCAGAACTGTCTGCATCTACCCACTGCAGACACAGGATGTGAGAATAGAATCCAGTTTTCAGCCTCTCCCCGTTTCTGTGCTCTAGAACTAGCCAAGTGTTTTATGCCTAATCCCTTTTCAAGGTAACCCGGGGGGTTGCATTTAGTATGCACTGATTCAATTCACATATTTATTTATTTATTTATTTTATTTAATCCAATTTCAGTTCCCAAATTGGCCATGCTATCCCTAAATCTGAATTGTGTAAACATTTTTAAAAAGATGCCTACAAAAGAGCATACATTAGAGAAAAAGGTGCATAAAGGTGTGTCATGAATGAACAAAGGGCTTGCGTTAAGAGATGCAAGTAATGTCTATCTTTAAAAAAAAAAAATCACAAGCAGAAGCAGAAATTGGATAAAATGACCTCAGTGCAGATTTAATACCTGTAGACATTCATGAAGGGCCAAGGTGGGATAAATAATTATTTGCACGTCATGACATTGGGCAAATAATATGAATGATGTACTTCTATCATGAACAACAGATCAAAATTTCCTAATTGTGTTATTTGCACTCAAGGATGTCATGATGTGCATGGCTTTTTTTTTCTTTTACTTCACTGTGGCTTCAACAAATTCTTATATGGTTGCTTATTCTGAGCTGGAACTTTCTTTGCTTCAGAAAACTCTAGGGATCCTTTGGTGAAATGACTGACTGGCTACAACTCATAAGCATGGTCAGTAACATAGTGCCTTCTGAAATAAAAATTAAAAATGCCTCAATGTCATGCATTTTTACGTTCTCATATACAATCTCATAAGATTAGTCTGTTTTTTGACCTTCTCCTAATGCTGTAGTGCCCATGAAATTGTATACTGGTGCCAACTGCCTAAAAAGATTGCTGAACCTGGAGGGCAATAAATCTTAGATGATCTGTAGGTTTGATTTAACCATAGAGCAGAACATCTGATACAATCACATCAGACAGAATCACTGGTCTGAAAATTCCTCCACATTCAGATCTTTCTGAAAGAACAAAATAAGCATAAATATACAAAATAGTGACTGCACAAAGCAAAGATGTCAAGGCAGAATCGTTGTACACAGAATGCATTAAAAACAGGAACAAACAGGCCTGTCACTTGGATCATCCCTCTCAGATCTCATGTCAGGATTTTATGTGAACAATTCAGCTTGCCCAACATTCCAAACATTTGTGAGTTGATGGTCTTTTGACTCTTCTCTTCACTACCTCACGAAAAAGACTGCATGATAGCCTGTACAGTATGCAAATGCCTACATTTCTTTTTTAAAAATCATAATTTATTTTATTTATTACTCAGTAGAAAATACTATTTTATGTCTGATAATTATTAGGTTCATATCCAAATAAGTCTGTTTAATATAAATTGAGTTGTGGAAAAAAACATTAATTATAGGGGCAAAAGATTCAGCCAAGGCCAGAGAAATTAATTTTAAATGTCAGAACCACAGGTGATGAAATGCTAGGAAGATTGGAAAAAAAATAATTGAATAATCTACAGCTGCATTGTAAAATGAACATAAACATGTCTAATTATTTGTTTATTGGGCTACATTAATTTTATTTTCTGGACAAACCAGATATCTGGTCTTCATATGCTCTGTGTGTGTGTGTTTGCATACATTTTAGGAAAATCAATAGAAGGAAGAAGAAACCTAATTCTCTTCCTTTAGAATTTATTTCAAATGGATGAACAAGTAATGAGTCAAATATCTTCCTTAGCAATTTCAGAGCCTGAGTTTCAAATTCTTCATGCAATATGCTTATAGGGAATGGAAAATTGTTGTTCTTCCCAAACTGTCCAACACAGTGTATAAATAATTAGGTAATGAAAATGAGTTGAAAGCTTTTTAAAAATGCAGCTGAATGTATTTTAAGAATGCAAGTAATCATTGAGTTACTGTGATGGCAAGATGTGCAAAACTTTCAAATAAAGATAAGCAGGAAAGAACTGGGTTATTATAAAATAAAAATACCTTGATGTCATCTTCCTTCCAGATTTGTGGAGACTTTGATTTATAGGAGTTCATATTATCAATCCTCAAAATGGTACTTCAGTCTGTTAGATTGAAAATGCAACTCTAAGAATTCTCAACTAGTAAAGCCAAATTTTCAAGTTCAGACCTGGAAAAGTCAGATCTACATACTTCAGTACTTATTGAATTAGATCCTGCATGTAGATGCTGACAAATGCACATTCAACTTAAAGCTGATTTTATTGTTGAAAAAATATTATCAAGTTTCTGAACTAAGCTGAATTATACTATTTATATCACAGAACTGAATTCCCCTGACGTTCCTCAGTTAGATCAGTTGTCCTCATTTATTTTCAAGGGTTAAGGAGAAAGTGAGATTCTCCAACTGCCAGCAAAAAAAAAAAGGTTATTATTGGCCTGATGCATTTCAGATAATCCTTTACCAAGGAGACTCCATGTGAACTGGTCAAACAGTATCATTTTTCAAAGATAGCAACTCTAGTAACTTCAAAGTTAACACAGCATGTTATAATGAATAATTGCTACAATGACCTATGACCTCTTTACCACCCACGTAAATTACTGTGATGTGCTCTACATGGGGCTACCTTTGAAGATCACTCAGAAGTGCAGTTCGCTCAGTATGTAATAACCCCTATGCTGATTGGTATTTGACAGAGGGAGCACACTGGGCTTGTGCTGCAAGCAGTGCAGTGGTTGCACTTAAGCTTCTGAAGGTACAATTTAAAATGCTGGTAGTAACTTATTAACTGGCTTGGTATCTAGTTATCTGCAGGATCACATTCCCCCATGGAATCAGCCCAGCCAGTTTGATCTATTGAGAAAACTTTAGGAGGATGGGGGTATTGAAGCTCAAAGGCTTTTGTGACTACGCCATTATTTCTTGGCTTGACCTCCCAGTGGATATCTGATGGACTGCCTTGACTGGCTTCCAGAAGCTACTTAAAACTCTTCTGGGGAGCATTTGGTCCTTGCGTCCATCTTGATTTGGCTACAGTTTGGTTTGTGAGGAGTCTTTGGTGTTCTCTGAGCTTGCTTCTTTTCTTACAGAAGTTTCATTACCCAAACTAGGTAACATCATCAGTGCTAGTAAGGGATGATATTTGCTTTCAGTTGGTGAGGGAGGTCTTAGATATTCTTTGATTGGGCTATTTGCTGTTGGCTTCTTTGGTGGTTTCTTGACTGGGGTATTGTTTATTTGATTGTTGGTCTGATGTTAATCTTAAAGTAAATCTATCTGGGTGCTGATGGTTGGTGGACAGGGGCTTGGATCATTTTTGTTATCTTTTTGGCTAGTTGATTGTTTCTTTTGCATAGTCTATAGCAGTGGTCGCCAAGTAGTAGTCCACAGAGAAATGCCACCCTCAAAGCACCCCCCAAAGCAATTAATCGTGGCTGTGCCAGAACACAAGGCTGCGCCACCCACATGGCCCACAAGAACACAAGGCTTGCTTTGCTTGCAATGCAAACAACACAAGATAGTGAGGGAAGGTGGAGAAAGAGTGGGGGGGGGGAACTTGCCCCAGATGCCCCACCCGCCTTGCCTGGCCACTGGGTTGCTTCTCTACGCTTCTTTCTTCTTCTGCCTTTGGGTGCACACAAGGAAAGCAGCAAAAGTCTTTTTTCCTCTCCCCCAAACTCCCCCAGAAATGAATCTTTGGGACCCTGCAAGGCATCCTGCTCCAAGAGGCTGTGCTGGCATGACAAGTCTCACAAAGACTCATTTCTGGCAGAGTTTGGGGAAGAGAAAAAAGACTTTTGCTGCTTTCCCTGCATGAAGCCAAAAGACTCACTCTCTCTCCCTCTTCCCCTCCTTCTCCCCCCCTCTCTCTCCCTCCCTCTCTCTCTTTCTCTCTCTCTCTCTCCCTGAGAACAAAGCTGGAGACGGTATCCTGCGATCCCAAATAGAGAATGATCGATCGGTAGGAAAATGTGGTGGGCAATTTTCCTGCAGTCTATTTTTTGGGATTTTCCCAGGGTCTCTGCTGCTTCTGCTTTTTCTGCAGAGCTCCAGGATGACAAAAGGGCCACTCTTGTGACTACTGCAGCTCTGGAATATGGGATCGATTTTCCCACCAATGCCAGCAAGCCACTGTCAGTCAAAATTCATATTAGTGGTCTGTGGAATTTAAAATTATGAGTTTGGTGGTCCCTGAGGTCCAAAAGGTTGGTGACCCTTGCTCAAGAGATATTGTTAACATCTATGTGTCTATTGATGGCTAATTTGTCAGAGTGCCAGGCTTCTAGAAATTATCTGGCATTTTTGCATTTGAGTTAGTCCAGAATGGTCACATTTTTTTGTTAAATTGTTTGGTTTGTTTAATTGTATTCTGTTTTTATTTTTTATTTTTTTGCATAATTTTGTTTCTTGTACCTTGCTACTTATGTATCTTAGCTATATGGTGCTGATTCAATGTTCTGTAAATATACTTTACTATAATCCTGTCTGTTTTTACAGTTGAATTCTAGAATGCAATACAAAATCTCAACACAGATATTACTTTGTTTTAAAGTATTTGTGTGTCCTATTTTTTTCTGTTTCTGTCTGGGCTTGTTGGCTGTTTACTTATGATTTGAACACATTCCTCCCACATGCACATGCATACACAAAGGGAATAGTTGCTATATGAAATGGACATCACTTCTAGTGTGTCAGAGATATCCATGTTCCCATTTGTTGAGAGTTGTCAGTCAGTGAGAATCCCTGTTCTCAATGCTGTTTGATTGTGCCTTTTAATTTTCTTTGGATGCATGTGTGACCCACTTGGTCCTCTTTCCACTTCTCCTCCTTTCCCTGTTGCTGTCATCAGAAAAAAAGGAAGCCAGCAAAATAGCAAATCAACCAAAGAAAACAGATTTTCAGATCTAAAGTTTTGTTTTTAGAGGTTTTTAAAACTAGCATGTTGCTAAGCTACTTATCAGCCGAAGAAGCTGCTATTTATGTTAGTCTGGTTGCTATAAAGCTGAGACAGAAGGTTGAGTCAGATGCTGATGGATGGTACACAAGGCCAAAAATATAAGTGAGTAGGCCATGATGGATGAGGGGAGAAGGCTTTAGAAATGGTGCAACCCAAGAAATTTAAAAGGGAAAAAAAAAATCTGGCTGATCTCCAGACAGTGGGAGAAATATTACAGAGAAACCAAGAAGTAAGAAGGCAACATTTCCCTTAGTCTCTGTTGAGGGATGCAGGAGTAACATGGATGATCACCATTTTCTAACATTTAATCCATGGAAAAATCTGCAAGAGGGCAGCCTTAACATAGCAGCACATTACTTTCTGGACCTCTTTATCTATAATGGTTTTCCGTAGCCTGTCTAGTCATCTAGAGTAAAAAGGATCTGCTTAAGATCCTGTACCCACAGGATACATAGGATGGAATTAGGCAGTATGGTTCATTTGATTTCCTTGATTTGGGGCTTCAGAAAACTTTTCTTTTTAGGTTTTTTTTTAATATCTATCCAGAGAGGATGAAAAGGTGCCATCTGATTTTATGCTGGTTGTGTTGCTATTTATTGTCCTGAATTATTCTATCTAGAGGTTGCCCATTGACATTCTGTTCACTGCTCAGAGTCATCAAAAATAAATGACGCTATGAATCATAAAATCTAATGGATCTAAAATGTAAGTAAATAAATGGAAACTTCGCAGACAAACAGCACTTATGTCCCAGATTTTTTTTTTTTTTGAACAAGGCTATTATTTAATTATCTTTATATTTTTCGCTTTTGTTTCCTTTTCCTTGCTTCCTTTGTTCCATCCTTTCCTCTCTTTTTCCCCATAGGAGCCACTACCAGCTCTCACAACCAATCTGAGAATTCTCACAGCTGGTTGTGGATGACAACAAATCACTTGCCATTAATGGAGAAGGTGATGGCACATAATCAAAACAATGAAACAGTGGGCAGAAAGATGGAAGCAGAAATAAAAGGGAAAGCTGAAACAAATGTCTACCTTGTTAATGTAGCAATTCCACAGCTCCTGTTGTTTACCAGTGAATAGATTCCTACTCAGAGTGATTGGGAGTCCACTATCTTTGGTCTTACAGTGTATAAATAAATATTTCCATAAAAAGTAAAACATGTACCATTTTGCTTGCGGGTTTTTTGATGCTAACAAAGACAGATTCTTGCAAAATTACTCATGTTTGGAAAACTATTACTAAACACACTCAAAGCTAGATACTATCTGTTCTTTATATTATCTGCATCCTAAGTATCTGTCAAAGCAGAGCATATATGTTCAGCCTGATAATCGTATGAAATAGTTTCTTGTTTCCAAGGTGGATCTCTAGATTTGGCATCTACTTGTATAGAGTAGCATGAATAATATAATATAAAGCATTGGAAAATAATAACAAAATATGGGAAAAGCTCCATGCTACACACCATGATTAAAACTAGTGGCCAAGGTGGCATGAAGGTAATTATGAAATTAGAACCTAACCATTTGGGATGGGTATGAAAATAGCAATCACTAGGTTGGTGATAACTGCTTTCTAAAGTCCAATTGATGAAGAAAGATGATTTTATGGAAAATTCTCACAATATTGTGAATTGTTTTGAATATGTGATTTAAGCATAAGTTTGTTTATGGCCAAGGGATGAATGAGTTAACTGGCTCAAGACTGATTCAGCCTTTCATCCATTCCAAGGACGTAAATGAGGACCCAGATTGTTGGCGGCAATATGATGAATCTGTAAACCACTTAGAGAGGGTTGTAAAGCACTGTGAAGCACTGTATAAGTCTAAGTGCTATCTAAATATACATCTAAAAGTATTGTTGCTTTTGGTGTGTTTTTTTTTGTACAAATATATGAACCATACAAGAATGATGAGAAATTCTGAAGTGGTATGGGTATAAATAAATACATAAATAATAAGGCAGCAAGCATATTATCTGTATCCTTCAATGTCAATGTCATGTAATCGGCAACTCTTACACTACAAAAACATATGGACTACACAACTCGATCATGCAAAGCAATAGACGCAGTCTACATAGACTTCTGTAAAGGCTTTGATTCAGTGGTACACGAAAACTACTCCTAAAACTAAAATCTTATGGTATTTCGGGACACCTGCATAACTGGATAGACGCATTCCTGTCAACAGACAACAAATGGTCAAAATGGGAGTGTTCTATCAAATTCTGTACCTATCAACAGTGGTGTCCCCAAGGCAGTGTTCTAAGACCAACTCTCTTCATACTCTACATAAATTACCTCTGTGGTCATATTAAGAGCAATTGTGTTCTCTTCGCTGACAATGTAAAGCTATTCAACACCACAGACAATACTGCTACCTTCAAAAGACCTTGACTATGTATCAGAATGGTCAAACAAATGGCAACTTCAAATCTCAACAAATAAATGCTCTGTCATGCATATTGGCAAAAAAATCAGAAAATAAAATACAAGCTGAATAGTCAAGACCTTGTTGATGATCCAAACTCTATCAAGGACCTTGGAGTATTCATCTCTAATGATCTAAGTGCTAGAGCCCACTGTAACTACATAGACAAAAAGGCATTAAGAGTTGTCAACAATCTTTACGTAGCCTTTTCCCTGGTACTATCACACTAACTAGAGTATACAAAACATTTGCGAGACCAATACATGAATACAGCTCATCAGTCTCGGAATCCACATTGGGTATCTGATATTAACACAGTTGAGAAAGTCCAGAAATATTTCACAAGAAGAGTTCCTCACTCCTCTTCTCGTTCCAGAATACCTTATGCCACCAGAGTTGAAATTCTAGATCTAGAAAAACCAGAACTATGCCGCCTTCAGTCCGATCTAAGTATAGTATTTAAACCATACATTGCAATGTCCTACCTGTCAATGAATACTTCAGCTTTCAACTATAACAATACAAGAGCACACAATTGATACAAACTCAAAGTAAACCGCACCAAACTTGATTGCAGGAAATACAACTTCAGCAACAGAGTGGTCAATGTCTTGAATACTCTACCTGACTCTGTGGTTTCTTCCCCTAACCCCAAAAACTTTAACCTTAGACCGTCTACTATTGATCTCACCCCTTTCCTAAGAGGTCTGTAGGGGGTGTGCATAAGGGTACCAACATGCCAACCATCCCTGTCCTATTGTTTCTTTTTATTTTTCTTTTATGTATCCATTTCATGAATTCATAACTATGTTTATACGAATACCTATTATCTTATAATCGTTTGACAAATAAATAAATCAATAAAAAAGAAAACTTTTTTTCTTAATATTAATTGTGTCAAGGATTTCTAAATTGGTACACCAGATTGCGAACCCCTACATATAAGTCCATGAGTCAGAGGACTTCCCATTTGCATAATATTGCCAGAGATAATCACATCTATTTGAATATTTCGAGCTGGAAACCTCAAGCATAGTCATCAATATATGAGGTTTTTCCATTATTAGCAATCTTAAGACATTTTTTTCTCAAATTTCTAGTCATCATTTTTTAAATGTGAAATTGATATTGTTAATATTGATTTTTTTTCCTTTAAAAAAGCAATGCAATGATAAGAGAAACAGGCATTATGACCCATCACCACCAACCAAAGAAAAAACAAAACCATCTTTGCAAGTGTAAAGTGTAAAGATTGTAAACCATCTTTACAATCTTTGTATTTGGTCTCAAGATTGTCATTTGGGTTACCTGAGATGGATTTGCAAGTTGGTTTTGCAAATTGTACCTGACTTGAAACTACAATATGCGGTTCAGTATCCTAGCACTACCAATTTCATTGTAGATAATTTTTGGGAAAATGTCACAGGAAATGAAAGTAACTCACAAACATACAAACTTATTGGAGTGAATACAGTGTTCTTTGACCTGCTAAGTTTTTAATTAACCTATGTCACAGACGACTGAATGGATTATCTCTGCTAGAGTACTTTATGCATAAAATCAACAACTACATTTCTTCATAAAGCAAATTTTCTTGCCTCAGAAATGCGGTAGAGGGTAGAATTGCACATTGTGAACACTTGACACTTTTCCAATAAACTGAAAAAAGATCCATCAAGTAAATTTATATATGATCTGGCAGGTTTGGATGAAATCACCAGTTTTGTTTAATATAATTCCACAGTTGAATTATACCAAATAAGAAGCCAAAGCAGAAAAAAATCAAGTGTATAATGCTTAGACCATTTCAGTTCAATGATTTTGCTTCTACTTGAAGTGTCTAAACACCATGCTACATGATAAGTAGAAGGAAAGTATGGGAGCAACTGGTCCTACCCAGATTGACAACCATTGGATAAAATTAATCAAGAGATCCAATGTTTATACAAAGAATGTAAACCTAATTTGTTCAGTATAATGGAATGCCCAGATATTTCCAATGCACTGTACCTTCAAATATAGGAATCTTCCAAGTAAAGATGTCTTTGTATTGGGGTAAGAGGTCATAGCTGGAGTCTGTCAGCTGTTGGTTTTAATCAATTCCTATGCAAACAGCATTGCACCAAGGAGTGCTATCACTAGAGGGTTCCCAACTTATTTTGCATGCTAGCTCCTTGAAGCATGCTGGTACAATTAAATAAACCATTCAAAATGCATATCCTGGTGTTTGAAATTGTAGCTACTTTCTTCTTTTAATTTTTTTTGGGGGGAGAGAGAAGCATTATGCATTTAGACAAGTACTCAAAGGGGTTGGCCAGGGCAAAAATTTATTAGCTGACAAGTACTGATTCGCTGTGTTCTGCTGTTGGCCAAAAATAATGAGTCCTGACTGGGTGGTAGTTTTCTATAGGCTCACAAATCAATGAATTTGCAAACAGATTAGAAAATAGTCTGGAACACTTTACTAGTTGCACTAGAAAAATAACAAACCTACAAGCCTATGTCTCTAGAGAGCTTTACTCAGTTCCTACACAACCAAGCAGTCTTCTTAAAAGCAAGTACATTTTAAAAGTACATTGCAAACTCTCCCATTCACTTGCAAAATGCAGAGAGCAACAGAAAATGTCTCATCACTCTTTTCTTCCTGTGACTCTCCTGATAGAGATGTCCTCTCATCTGGTCATTCTCTTCTTGACATTTCAAGCTTCCGTATCCCTCCACCCTTGCCAATTTGGTGGGTTAATATTCTTACTGGTAAAACTCCCAGCCTCCCTCTCTCCTCACTGTTGAGCTGCCAACCAATTCAACTGAATCATTAGCATCTCTGAAGCTGCTTTTCTCTCCTTCTCAGCTGCAGGGAATGAAATCCCACCTGGATAGAATGTTGCAGAAATAAAAGCATCCCCTTTTCTTCCTTTCATTTTTTTTTGTCTCCTCATGAGTAGTCTGTCTTCATGGCAATGAAAACTCTGGTTGCCTTTATCCCTAGTAGGTAATCCCTTCTCATCTTTTACCTCTAAGCTTCTTTTGACCCTCTCCTGTCTCCCCGGCCCCTGTGTGTGATTCTTTCTGTCTGTGTGCCCATAGATTAAGATATATCTTTCATAGCTCTTCTGAGTGTCATTATTCCATCTCTGATCTTTGGGACAGATCCTCTTCCCTAATTCTGATGTTCTGCACTGACTTGCAAGTTATCTAGCAAGATGTCTCTTACTACTTTGCTTTATCTCCTCTATCTCTACTTGGTGCCTCCAAGGGTCTTATATACTCAACTGCTACACTCCACAGTTCCTGACACTATTTGTATCAACAGTTTTCAGAATAGATCTGAAACTCAAAGGAGCATTGATGTACAATGTTCTCCACCCCGGGGTTTCTTGGAACCCACCAGGAGCAAGTGTCTGGCAGCTCTGAAGCAGAGTCACTGGGTTCAGAGTCACTGCAATGACAAAGAGCAGATTCTGGTTCCAGATAGCAAGAGCACTTAGACTTATATACCACTTTACAGCCCCCTCTAAGCAGTTTAGAGAATCAGTGTATTTGTCATGCCCCTGGTGGAGTCTGACTCTGAGGAAGAGGAGGAACAGCCAACAGGGAGTGGGAGTGTGGCTCCAGAGGTGGTGGAGGAGGCTAGGGAAGGGCAGAAGCCGGCTGAGTAGTCAGAGGAGGATCCAGGCCCATCCCCTATTCATCCTAGGTCACGCAGGGAGGAGAGGATCAGGGAAAAGCGAGGTCTACTCAAGAGGAGATTACATGATCCTCTTACAGGTGGGAGCTACGTGTATAAGTTTCCAANGGTTTTCTGTTTGCCTCATTATTTACTTTTGTGACTTTAAACTGTGCCTAATAAAACAGTGAAGTTAAGTTGAAGGATTTACCAGACTTTAATATATGTTTTGGGTTATTTTGAGAGACTACGAGTCATCACAGTATTGCTCCCAAACAATTTGGCTCCTCATTTTACCCATCTCAGAATGATAGAAGGCTGGGTCAATATTGAGCCTGGTGAGATTCGAACTGCAAAATTGCAGACATCTGGCAGTCAGAAGTAGCCTGCAGTACTGCACTCTAACCACTGCAGCACTGTGGCTCATGCCACATGGATGGATAGAACAGCATCAGCTCATAAAGCTCCAAATGGTTTTCAACTCAGACCTATGGGACTACCTGGTGGAAAATTTGGCAACTATTATATGATCTATAATGTATGTTATTTTTTTAATAATGAAATTTTAAAAGTCTGCATTGCCAACAAAGATTACAAATAAATAGCAATTTGGCAGTAAAGGAAAAATATACCTAATTATAGTGATTAAAGTAAATTTAAATTTAAAAAAAATACCTAGACCCATTGATTTTCCAAAATTGGAAATTCCAATTTTCAATCCCCCAATTCAAATATATAACTAATACTGACTTTTATTTTACTTTTTAATACTTTATAAGATTTTTGCACTGAACCACTATGTTACTCTCCTCATTTCTATACCCATGTTTTTTGCTTGTCTCTATACTCATATTTTGCATTTCAAATACAAACTATAGTGCTCTTCTCATTTTACCCTCAGATGTAGTAGTTTGTGTTTGAGTGTAAAAATCTAATCATATCAGAATGAAGGGCACAAATATTAAAAAAGAAAATTGGCATTATTTTTGTGTTTTTTATGTGTTAAATATAATATTATTGGAGAATAAAAAGCCAATCAAAATTGCTCAGATTAACTACAGTATGATTCTAAAGCTTAAATTAGGACACCATATGAAGAACAGAAGTGGGGAGCGCTTTGTATATTCTTTACCTAAAACAAGAACATCTCATGTTTTCAACTTTTTACTGTTAAAACTTGCTGGACTTCCTCATTGTACTATACAAGAACTTTGGTATTTTTTTTTCAGAATCCACAGGGGATCTTGACAACTCTGTTCGCCATCAGAGCAATATCTCCTGGGCTGTAGTTGTTACTTTTAAAAATCAATATCTGTTTTCTATATCCTTGTTAATGCTGTGCTGACAAATTCTTCTGTATTTTTCAGTACTCTTATTCAGCCCAAAAGGAATAAAAAAATGCATAACTTTCCAAAATGCTCAACAGAAAGAAAAAAGTTGGTTAGTTTGCCAACCTTTGTTATGGGTTGGTTGGGGAAGCAACCTGATTTTTAATAGGGGTCTGACATCGTCCCTGCTTTCTGTACTTCAAATAAGTGAAACTGAGGCTGCCGTGAACTTGATCATGCAATAGGACCTTTTTTTAATAATGAAAAACTTGCAGAATCAAGCAAGGTAGTAAACAATCCCTTTAATTATTTATTTTGGTGTTTCTAGCTTACATTTATATTCCTTGTTTTCAGTGCCCACAGTGCACAAAAAGGTAGAAGGTTAATGATCATTAAAACAGCCCTGGGCTACTTTCACCACATGAATTCAAATACAAGATAGAGAAAGCAAGTTTGTTAGGGCAAGCCAGGTGTTAGTAATACCCCTTGGCCCTTGGCACCTCATGTAGTTTCGAAAGAGCTGAAGTTTCTAGGTGCAGTTGTTGTCAGCAGACTTAAGGATTTAATAATTCTTTTTGAGTTTTGTATGCATTGCTTCAATTTTTTCCATTACAACCAATATTATTGTCACCAGAAGTGGGATTTAATGAGAACCGAAGAACACTTGGGCTTTTGGTGTTCTTGCAAGCAGTCAGTGATTGATAGATTACTAAAACTCTGATTTCTGTTTAATTGCTTGTAATCTTCAAGTGATCAAAACAGTGTTTCAAAGGGCAACAATTTCTGAATCAGCCTTCAAATGGGCAAATTTTAACAATGTGTCCAAAATCCAAGACAAAGTCCAAGACCCATGAGACTCACGTGTTTAAAATTTCTCAAAGTTTTAGTTGTTTCGGTGCTACTGTGCTGCCGTGCTGCCACTTTGTGCAGTCAGTCATGGTCACATAATTGCCATTTGCAATATCCCTGCCAGCTTCCTACAAAGAAAGTAAATGGGGAAGCCAGCAAGAAGTCAAAAATCATTCCAGCTTCCACTGCTTTTTCCCTTGATCAATCTGTTTTTCTGTTCACATAAGGAAATATCTCTGAAATGGTGATCTATGGGTTATCTAGAAACTGGTAATTGGAAATATGATCAGACTGTATCTATTATTTATTAAATTGTATTATTTAATAATTATCTTTGAAAAGACCACAGTTTTTATGGCAGCAAGAAAATGCTGATTCATGGACTGGGCACAAAAGGCATCACCTCTGTTTGTTACTGGCTCCACTCCGCTGGGGTTGGTTCAATATCATTGTCCTTTTTAATATTTTCACCCTGTCTTAGACTGTCCAAAGTCTACAAAATTATCAGATAAATAAATATTGGACCAAAGAAGCATTAATTAAACATTGATCCTTTCTGCAAACTTAGATAAAGCAAAATAGGGTTTTAATCAGCACTGATAAAGGGGGGGAGCGGGAAAAGAAGTGGGATTTTAAATGTTTCCTTTGGTGTCCATTTTTGATCCCACTGGTGGGAACTGGCACCAAGGAGACATTTTCTAACATTTCTCTTTCCCTTTTTTCTTACTACTTGTGGCAAGAGAAGTGGGGAAGGAGAAGACTTGATCCTCGCATATGCCTTCCATTTCTCTTCATATCAGTGTCAGGTGGGAAGGAGGAGGGAAAGAAGGAGAGGGTTTATTCTCATCATTTTCTGCAGATTGTAGGTTGCAAAGCCATCTCACCTGCTCCAGTCTTAAGGCTAGGTCACACTGGCCAACGGATGCAAAACGTATGTAAAAAGGACACAGCGGACGAGCAAATTTTCCATCATCCGTTGTTATCCGCTCTCAAAAGGGGCAAAAAATTTGCAATAAACAGAACGGAAAACAGCAGAAGGAAGTGGACGGGGAGAGGACGTAGAAGGATGTTAAGTGGAATGCTCAATGGAAGCCTATGCGGATGGAAGCCGATAGAAGCGGATGGCATGTCCGCAGGGTTCCGGGGAGAACAGCAAAAGCGGACACGTAGCGGACGGAATAGGATGCGTAGCAGATGCGTAGCGGATGCGTAGCGGATGCGTAGCGGATGCAAAGCGTTCACTGTACATGCGGGAGAGGATGCAATTGCGTAAGCTCCACAGATTATAAAGGAGGCAGCTCGCAAGCAGGTCACACATTCAGAGGAAAACCTGCTGCCAGAGACATCTTCATCAGAGACCATGGGGAAGAAAGAGGACCTGTACCTAATCTACTGCAGCCCTGGAAAGAAGGACAGAACCACCATCCCACCCCCTGGCGCCTGACTCTGCTGCTGGTGGTGTTTCTGCTGGTGCTGCTGGTGCTGCTGGTGCTACTGGTGCTTCTCCTGCTGTGGTGCTTTTCGTGCTGCTGCAGCTCGTGCTGTATGGTGGTGGTGGTGCTTCTGTGCTGGGCTTCTGTTGCTGGGTCCTGCTGCTGCTGTGGTGCTGCTCTGCTACTGCTGCTGGTGCTGCTGGTGTGGTGGACCAGCCCAAGGCCCTCAAAGCCCTGATTGTGATGGGCCCGGAGGCCCTTCCAGAGGAGAAAGAGGCAATTGAAGCAGAACGATGAAGGGGAGAGGAAACAGTATTCCATTGGGGAGGAGGAAACAGTTATACCATGAGGAGGAGGTGCTTGAATGGTCTGAGGAGAACGAGTACCCTAGTGGAGCTGAAGGGCCAACAGCTATATCGGGACACCCAGCAGAAGCAGTGCGCTTGGAGAGAGAAGGTGGAGAGCCTGGGCTACATTTGAGTCCTCCTGGGGTGGTGGAAAATATGCACACTCTGGGTATGGCAAGCTGCACCTTGAAGAATCTGGCCAGGCCACTGTCAAGCAGACGACCGGGAGACCTACATCATGGCCCAGGTGCAGCTTCCTGCAGGGTGAGAATCTGCCACCAAGGAGCAGCACGCTCTGTCAACCCTCTCCCTCAGACAGCCACAGACAGCCACTCCTCTTCTCAGCCAGAAACAGCCAGTGTGTCCAGGCAGAGATTGTCCTATGGAGCGCCCCACGACAGAGGACCCCCCCGACAGCTGTACACCCCCATGCGGGAGGATGGTGAGGATCCTCCTGAGCAGATGGAGCAAGAGGAGGCCGCAGCCACAAGATCCAAGCCACACCCACCCCAGCTCACCTCCACAGAAAGCAGGCAGAGAGGCAGACCGGAGGGACAGAGCACCAACTGTCCTCTCTGGAGATCAGGGACACAATCAAAGGCAGCACAGATCTCCTCTTCCAGCTGGTCCACTTTGACTACATCCTCCAACCGCAAGCCTTCCTCACCTACGTGACCCAGACCCTCATGCTAGGACATGCCCGAGCCCCAGTACCAGAGGTGCTGAAGGAGGATCACTCGCTTCTGCACCACCCTCCAGGCCCAGCTGAACCAGCTCCCACCAACTCCAGGTCTGCTCCTCCACCCCAGGCGATGTCACAGCCCTTCCAAGGCTTTCAACAGCCCCTCTCCTACGCAGGCTATGGCTACCAGGAGATCCCTCAACAGAGGCAGCCTTCCATGTCCAGGCTCCAGGTTCATTGCCTGCCACAGATGTCACCGATGCCACCAATGCCACAGATGCCACCGACAGCCCGAGACTGCCACCGATGCCACAGATGCCACCCATGCCACAGAGTGCCACCGACACCACATGATTCACCGACGCCCTCACCTCACACAGCTGCAGACCAGACAGCCCCACTACACTCCTCCTTCCTCCACCCACAGCCAGTAGTCGCGAATGGTCATGAGTTCGAGTGACATCCTTGGTCACTGAGTAACATTTGCAATGCAGCGCCGTGTGTCCGGTGATGAAGGGGCCTCTCAACCTCATGGGCCTGAGCCAGCTCTCTGAGAATCTTCCTTTGCCGGATTATCCATAGCTCCTGTTTGTCCTCTCGGGGCCAGGCACCCAGGCACCCTTCAGACCAGCCACTCCAAGCCACTGCCAGCCGCCACAGTCTCCTGGACCCTTTACACCAAGAGACCATGGGCATGCCTCAGAGTGACTGAGAACAGTGCCAGAGACTGATTTGTTACCTGTTGACTTTATCTTTGCTTGAGGATACTTTACTTGGGTATTTTGCTTTTACAGTTTGTTATTAATAAAGGTTATCTTTGCTTCACACATCTTGTGTTCATTTCTTTTACTTATAAAGTCTTGGTGGAAACTTTTAGGAAAATGGTTAAGCCTTTGCATGATTGTGGGATGGGCAAGGATAGCTGTGGGATGCGATAATAGCTGTGGGATGGCAAGGATAGTTGTGGGATGGATAATATGTGGGAGGGGCAAGGATAGCTGTGTGTTGGATAATATAGCTGTGGGATGGCAAGGATAGCTGTGGGATGGATAATAGCTGGTGGGATGGGCAAGGATAGCTGTGAGATGGATAAACCTCCAGTGCAAGTATAGTGGACTGTATGGTCCATTCTCCCAGCTGCCACACATGTGGCCCTTTTTATCAATAACAATTTATTCATTGATCAACACATTTCAACATAAACACAAATCTCTTATTAAATGCCCTGTTCATTGTAGGGCCACTCAACATACATGGCACAATCTCATCAGTGTGTATGAGACAGGCTGAAGGAAGCATCCATTAAGCATTTACCATCCTGTCCTGCCACTCCACTGCTCCAGCTGGGGAGTTGCACCAGTGTTTCAGGAGTGTTGCACTGCTTCTTCCCTTCACATGAAGCTCTGTATGGGACCTGGTACAGTCATAGGTCTATCAGGTTTCGCCCTTGCCTCCATTCACCAGGCTCCATGTCCCCATTGCCTGTGTTGACGGTCCACAAGCCTGTTCTGCAAGACTGGGTAGCAGGTGCGCATGAGATTTTGCGGATGCAGCAAGCTTCCATGATGTTGCTCACGACTCTGGGCGATGCTGCATGGTGGTGAGAAGTTTACTGGAACCTGTTGGCCGGAGTAAAGGTTCTCCACCCCCCGTTTCGCCCTGGACAGTCCTGTAGTTGAATGATTCCTCTCTTCACGGGTGAGGCAACTGGAAGTGTAGGGCTTCATGAGGTAGGTTTTGAGGGAGAAGCGTCATTCCCCATGATGAAGTAGGGCACATCTTGTGTGTCGTTGGGCAGGGGGTCTGGGCATCTCAAGCTGAACCCGTTGCCTGAGAGCATCGATGTACATGAACTTGTAGTCAGCATCAACCATCGCAAAGAAGATGATGCCGAAGAAGCCCTTGTAGTTGTGCAAAGTGGTTGACCCTGAGTGGGTGGAGCTTTTGCAGTGCC
>BHFT01019542.1:0-14231 GCA_004320025.1 Laticauda laticaudata
TGCGGGGCGGAGAGCTGCGCCCAGGCGGTGGCCCTGGCCGAAGGCTGCCTCCTCGGCCCCGCAGCCGCCCCGGAGCCTGGGATGGGGCTCAGCCTTTGTAAGAAATCGCAGCCACGAAGAAGACGTCATCAGAAGATTTTCAGTCATTTCTAATATTTTGGAATATATTGCATCTTGAGACAAATGCTTCTGTTTCACAATGATAAAAATTCAGTGGGATGCTGACATATGTAGCAGACTTTGCAGGAATCAAGAACATTAAGAAGATACTAGGGCAAACATCTGTTTAGGCATCATAACAGAAATGGCTGCAGTTGAGGCACCCTACAGAAAAAATGATAATCTTGGAATAAAGGCCCATTTACTTATTGCACCAAACAGATCTCAGGATAAAAAAGATCCCAGGTTATGGTCCAATTTGGAGGAATGTTGCACACTTTTACATTCATTGTTTCTCATTGCTCTTTGATCTTTGTCTAGACTAGAGTCTATTCTGATTTGTGTTTTTGAATTGCAGAAGGCAGAATGTGTGAGGAGTGGATGGGATTTGCTTCCCGTACATTCCAATAAAAATTATCTGGTTTAGTAGCTCTTCCTTTCTGGATATTTAAACTTCTTAAAAGATTTGTAACTATAAATTAAACCTGACTGGTAATTTAAGGTGGGAAAGAATGAACTATTGAAATTGCCTTTTAATGACAATCGTGTTTTCAAGGAGTACATTTTACTCCCAAAAGCATCCTTGTGTTCATTCCAAAGTCTTTCCCTGAATTGCCAGGCTGGTGTGGTCCTGCAAGAGGCACAGAGAAGAAGCCTCCATAAAAAGGAAGGGGAGAATGTTCCTATCCATTAATAAAGGTCCCCAAATCTAAAAAACAATTTTTGAAACAACAAGAACAGGCATGAGTACATCCACAAACGGAAAAAGACACACTTGTCAAGTGAAGTGGAGGAAATGAAGATGCAGTTCCTGATGGAAATTTTTTTTAAAAAGAAGCAATGAAGTGTTTCACAAAAGTGGCTGGCATTTATCAAGAAATAACAGCCACCCACAGAACAGGAGTTCCCAAGTTCTCTCACTTTGGTTGCAAAAATAATAAGTAGACAGGGTAAATGTAAGGCAAGAAAATTAAACACCTTTATTGTGCTGTCCCAGGCAGTCTATGGGAATTGGATAGTTACTTAGGAAATATGAGCTGTCCCCTTAAGGGAATGCATCATGGTAAATGTAGTTAAAGGNGGGAATTGGATAGTTACTTAGGAAATATGAGCTGTCCCCTTAAGGGAATGCATCATGGTAAATGTAGTTAAAGGTATCCTGGAAAATGTAGTCCATGAAAATTTATGGCCATCTGAAAGTGGATGATAAACCAGATGGTTCTTTCAGTTGCAGGAGCCGTTTGTGGGTGATATCTTAGCAGAGCTTAAGGGAAGAGGGGATCCATCCAGTCCTTCTAAAAAGGTTGTTTTCTCAAGGATTCAAGTAGAGCCAACTTGTCAGGTAAGTGTAGGTTTCTTGTGAAAAGTTAAAATTTTTGTTTAGGGTTATGCTGAATCTGTGTGCCTGGTCTCCCCATAGAATGTTTCAGTCTCACTAATTCAACCTTCAGAACTGTTCTGTGGATGCACAGGAAGGACAGTTCAGAAGAATTTTGTATTAAGAAATGTAATTGATATGTTGGAATATTTTTCAAAAGACTGGACAATAAGTTTTTTAAAATAAAGGCCATTAAGCGAAACAATAGCAATTGTAAAAAAAAATGTTCCAGAAATAGACCAAGCTATCCACTTAAAAAAGCTCATATGAAGGACAGGTATGTGTACCCCTAAGTCAAAGCTAACTGGTTATAACAATAAGACAGTTGGTCAAGTGATCTCACATTTCCAGGATCATTTCCAACATTTTGAAATAGCACACATAAGAAATTCCTAGTTTGTCCTGTTTTTTAAGAAATGTTATTTTGCTGAGCCAGGGAAATGAGGCCAGGGAATTCCTCTCCTCAAAACCTCCTCGTTGAGTTATTCCAGACCAGTGGGCGTGTATGTTTGTGTATATGTGTGTTGTTCCATATGTGTTGCCATACTACAACTTGGATGCATCTAAGTCATGTTTTCTACCTTTACAACAGGCTTCCCAGCCCTATGTGGACATGTAGAACCTATGCTTGTCCTATTGTAAATATCCAACTGGTCTCTGTCTTCTCTTTTGGGAGTAAGGCAAAAAAACACAAGATTGTCTGCTGGAGAATATTTTTTTTCTCTTTCTAGGACTCTGATCCCTTTGAGGATATGGCTATGGACTTTACAGAAGAAGAGTGGGCAATGCTGGATTCTGCCCAGAAGACCTTGTGCAAGGAAGTCATGCTGGAGCTTTTCAGGAATATGGCTGCTCTGTGTAAGGGTCATCTTTTCTCTTTAGTTCCATTCATTAGGATAGGTGTTTTAAGTGGGAGGTAAACAAAGAAGATACCTACATTCAATTACTTAAGGTGGTCAAACTCTACCTGACCCCCACCTGGCACCATCTTTCTAATCTTTCCTAATGTCAGGAAAATCGGGGTCACAATGTTTACTATGTAGCTAATATCCAGTGGAGGAGCCATGGCCACAAAGAGCCTCATACACATTTCTTTGACTCCCTTCAATCACCAGGACCCCCATAAAAGACAAACCAACAGTGGCACTTCATGGGTAATTTTGTCTAGCTCAAGGGTCTTCAAACTTGGCAAGTTTAAGACTTGTGGACTTCAACTCCCAGAATTCCCGAGCTAACATGACTGGAGAAGGAATTCTGGGAATTGAAGTGCACAAGTCTTAAAGCTGTCAAGTTTGAAGACCCCTGCCATAGCCACTATAGAACACAAGGCCTTGGCAGAAATGCTCATCATGGCTTTGGGAAAGTCCCTCAATGCTCCATGGAAATCCCTTGTTAGATTGACATATCAACAACAAAATCTTCTGATTCAGGGCTGTAAAATTCTTGGATACTATTACAGTCACCTGGATAACAACTTGTACCCAACATCGCCTAGCTTGACAAATAGCTTGTGCCAAACCAGATGATTGGATGGGCATCTTTTTTTACTCAGGGAGACAACCCCTACCCCCCTTTGCCATCATTGTAAATCTTATGAGAATTTCTATTCTTTTCCAAACAGGTGATGGCCTGGTGAATGAGAAAGAAAAACAGCTGAGGTTACTAACAGTGCAAAGAAAAGTGTCTGCAAAGAATCATTCCTTCCCTTTTATTTTATCTAAAATACTGAATAGAAAATACAAACTACATACTTTTGCAAAATATGAGAGGGATTTCCATCAAAGCAAAAAGATGAAAATATGCATGAAGTGTGGAAAGAGCTTCAGTACCAAAAGGAATCATTGCCATTGGAGGATCCACACAAATGAGAGGTCATATAAATGTCCAGAATATGGAAAAAGGTTTTGTCAGAAAACAGGGGTTATTTGTCATAAAAAGGTCCATGCAGGAGAGAGACCATATAAATGCATGGAGTATGAAAACAGGTTTATTGCCAATTGTCAGCTTACTTTCCATCAAAGGATACACACAGAGGGAAAATTGTATAAATGCATGCAGTGTGGAAAAAGCTTTCGTTGGAACTCAGAATTTATTCGTCATAAGCGGATCCACACTGGGGAGAGACCATATAACTGCATGGACTGTGCAAAGCAGTTTACACAGAAAGGTCATCTCATATATCATGAAAGAATCCATACAGGGGAGAAACCATATAAATGCACAGAATGTGAAAAAAGCTTTGCTCAAAGAGCACAACTTAATGCTCATAAAAGGATCCACATAGGGGAGAGACTATTTAAATGCTTGGAGTGTGGGAAAAGCTTTAATTGGAGCAGGGGTCTAATTCATCATAAAAGAACCCACACTGGAGAGAGACCATATAAATGCACAGAGTGTGGAAAAAGCTTTGCTCAAACAGCATATCTTAATGCTCATAAAAGGATCCACACAAGGGAGAGACCTTATAAATGCCTGGAATGTGGAAAGAGCTTTTTTGACAGTGGTGACCTTACTCAACATCAGATGATCCATACAGCAAATAAACCATATAAATGCATGGAGTGTGGAAAGAGCTTTATTGACAAATGGCGCCTTACTATCCACCAAAGAATTCACATGGGAGAAAAACCGTATAAATGCATGGAGTGTGGGAAAAGCTTTTGTCGAAACACAATTAATTCATCATAAGAAGATCCACACTGGGGAGAGACCATACCAATGCGTGGAGTGTGGAAAAAGCTTTGCTTGGAAAGGACATCTTAATACTCATAAAAGGATCCACACAGGGGAGAGACCATATACATGTTTGGAGTGTGGAAAGACTTTTGTTCGGAAAGGATGTCTTACTGGTCATGAAAGAATTCACACAGGGGAGAAACCATATAAATGCACAGTGTGTGGAAAGATGTTTGCTAGGTCGGGACATCTTTATTCTCATAAAAGGACCCACACAGGGGAAAGACCATATAAATGCACAGAGTGTGGAAAGAGCTTTAACTGGAACAGAGATCTCATACGTCATGAAAGAATTCACACTGGGGAGAGACCATACAGGTGCATGGAGTGTGGAAAGCACTTTACTCAAAAAAGTGGTCTTATTAATCATAAGAGAATCCATACTGGCAAGAGACCATATAAATGCACAGAATGTGGAAAAGCCTTTACTCAAAGAGGATCACTTAATTCTCATAAAAGGATTCACATGGGGGAGAGACCATATAAAAGTGTGTAGTGTGTAGAAAGCTTTAACAAATTTACTCATGAAAGAATGCACACACAGGAAAATCCATACAGTGTATGGAGTGTGGAAATAATTTTACTAGGAAAGAACATCTTACTCATCATGAAAGAATCCATGCTGGGAGGAAGGCTTCTAAATGAATAAAGTAGAAAGATCTCCAATACAAACTTTTTTCTGACTCAACCCATATAGGAGAGAAATCATGTAAATGCAGGGAGCGTGGAAACAGCTTTACTCTGTAAGGACACCATAATTCACATAAAAGAATGCCCATAGAAGAAACCATAGAAATACATGGAAGGTGCTTCAGAATAAGCTTTCTGGTCCCAAATACTGGAATTCATTCAGAACAGCCAGCTGTTCCCTTTCCTACTTTGACCTGCATTTTTCTTCTCGCTGTGGAAAGAGGGATGCAAAATAGGAATTAAGCCCTTCAGTTTTCCTCCCTGTTACCCATCACCATCTTACTATCTTTTCCAATTGGAGGACTGATGAATTCCTTGACTTCCCTCTTAATTTACCAAAAGACACTATATCATGAGTGTCAATGGTCTGGATGCATCATGGTCTGGATGCACCCATGGTCTGGATGCATCACATGCTGGCCCCACCCAGTTTAGCGAAGGGGAGAAAAGTTCTGCTACGTCATGTGATGCCGCCTTGGCCCAAGTTTGATACCCCTAGTCAATATGAAATGGAAACGGTATACATATATCAAATTCAGAAAGCAGTTCAATCTGCGGTGTTGTTTTAATTTGGAAAACTGGTCATTTTCTTTTCATTCCTCTTAAGGTTAGCGAAAGAAATCTTGCCATTTCTCTTGAGAGGAGTGAGTTCAGCCTCAGAAAGGCGCCCTGTTTTTGAGCAGTTGCCAAAGTAATTATTCCTCACCACTTCAGCTTCCCAACATATTTTGGGGAGGAAACTCCTTTTACAGTCTTGGAACCTTATTAAGAAACTTATTAAGTTATTATTAATGGAACCTTATTAAGAAACTTAATACCCTTTTTCAGTAAGGTTAAAGAATTTTGCAAATAAAAGTGGTGACAGTTCACAAAGATTACTTGGGAACAAATTGAAATACACATTTCCATAGCAAGGAAGATAAAGCGGGAATGGCTAAATTGATTATTTTATTCAAAGAGTAAAATATGTTTTTATTTGGATATCACTTCTGGAATTTGTGTTTGTGAAGAAAAATATGAAACTTTGACCTTGGTTTTATTAATTAGATTTGTTATAGGAATGGCTACTTATAAATGTGTAAAAGCAAAAAAGTTGAGGTTGGAGTGTGTTTTCTTGTACTGTGCAAAGAAGAGTTGGAAGTCAATGCCCCCTTTTTCTCTTTCCCCTTGTATCTCACGCTCCCTTTTCCCTGCTCCCTTTCCCCTCCTTAATTTCCTGTTTTCTTCTTTGTATTTTACATAATAATAAAAATGATAAAAATTTGGGGAGGAGAAACTTTTTTTAGTTGTAATTTCTCCGCAGTTGCTTTCCATTTATTGTTATTTCACTGCTAAGCTATTTAAATTTAGTAGCTGGAGCAGTGGGGTTGGGCAGTGAACCAGAACATGAAGTTGTGCTTGATTGATTGAAGAATGCTGACTCCTATGTGAGGCAGTCTGCACTTGAGTTGGTTGTTGTGAGTGTTGAGTGAGGAGTTTCCCTCCCCCCCTTTCTGTGTATTCCCTGTGCTCTGCAACTTATCTGGTGATGCTCCCCTACCTGACTGTTGTATCAGTGGTGGGATTCATTTTTTTTTACCACCAGTTCTGTGGGTGTGGCTTGGTGCGCTTTATGCACGCATGCTTCATGCACGTGCAGAGGGTTTGCTACTGACCTGCAATCCTGCACTCTCCGTGTGTTAAACAGCTGATGCGCAGCAATCCACTCTGCTGCATGAAGCAGCTGAGCTTGAAAACCAGGAAATAAAAGTCAGAATAGAGCTGGGGCAGGCGGGCCCAGCAGCTGATCGTTGGAGCGAACAGGTTCGCTTACAGATGATCCTTGGAACGATCCTCGGCCAAACTGGAAGAATACCACCCCTGTGTTGTATATATTGATGTAATATATGTTTATATAAAACTACAAGTATGTGTCAGCATATGTAACTTCATTTGGACACCTGCACAATTCCCTGACACTATCTGACCCAGTTTTCATGGCCCACAAGCCCCATAATTCATTCCACATACGGGGATAAAACCACTTCAGGAGGTTTCACTTCTGAGGGAGTTTTTTAGGTACTGCCACCCCTTGAAATCAGATCAACTTCAAAATTCAGCCCACAATGAAGGATCAAGAAGAAAAATTGAGCAAAAAGTCAAGAGTTCAACAGAACACAGATACAGAAAAATGTATATGACACATTGTATTCCGTAGAAAAGGGATTTTAACAGACGAGAACACACCAGAGAACAAACTGGCCTGATGAAATCCCCAGAGCATTTATTGTTTACATATCAATTTGTGTATTGCTCTTCCAAGTTCAGGCATGCCAGCTAGCTGGTCTTCACATGCATGGGAGCCCCAGAAACTGGAAGAGCAGCTGCCTGATTTGCCTATGCGTGCTGGGAAGATCTTCCAGTTTCCAGCATGTGCACTGCCCAGTTGGTCTTCACGTGTGCCAGAATGTGGAAAAGGCTGTGCTCGAAAAAAATATTACTGATCATGAAAGTATCCACACGGGAGACACCATATAAATGCACAGTGTGGAAGTGATTTCGTACAAGGAGTAATCTGATTCACCAAAGATTCACTGAGAGTCGTGATATTACATGCCATCAGAGGAACAACACTTGATATAACATAAAAATGCTTGGAGTGTGGAAAGAACTTTATAAACAAATGGTGCCTTATTTTCCACCAAAGGATGCACACAGAGGAAATACAATATAAATGCAAGGAGTGTGGAAAAAGCTTTCATTGGAACAGTGATACTGTCATGAAAGGTCCATATTGGGGAGAGTCCATATAAATGCATGGAGTGTGGAAAGCTTTATTAACAAATGGTATCCTTGATTTTTCTCTTAATTTACCTAAAAACCTGGTCTTCCGGTGGCACTTCCATCGAAGACTGATCGGAGTCGGAGATTGTGCACAGTTTCAATTTGTGCTCTACCCGTTGGAGGGTGCCAAACAGGATCAGAGCCACCCTGTAGGGGTAGTGAAAAATGGGGAGACTGCCTGTCGGGTCGAGAGGAGCCACATCTCTCCTCCCTGGCTAGGAACACTCCCTCCGAAGACAGGCTGTAGCAGTAGTCGCAAAATGACTACCATGAAGACGGAAGGCTAACCAGGAACTAAGGTTGTTGTGAAGTGATGAAGTGAAGTATGTGGACCAGGCAAAATATTGGACTTTAAAAGGAAACCCCAGAACAGAAGAAAAGAGTTCTTGTTAAGGATTGTAGAAGCGGCAATTTGAAAGAGAGAGGAAAAATTGGAACTGTATGAAAATGGACTTCGAAAAAGATTCAAACAGTTGTGAAATAATTCAGATTATAACATTATGAAATTGAATTGGATAATTATACAGAATTTGACACTAATTAGGCATTGATTAAATGCTGGAAATCATCACTTGAGACTTTCAAGAAGAAATTGGACTGCCATTTGTCAGAAATGGTTTAGGGTCTCCCGCTTGGGCAAGGGGTTGGACTAGATGACCTACAAGGTCCCTTCCAACTCTGATTTGTTATATCTGTTAGGAATTGACTATATTAAAAAGAAAATAACAGCTAATAATTTGGAATTAGTGAAGTTAAAAGCTTAAAAGTGGAAAATTAAAAGTTGGAAAGTGGAAACTGAATTAAGAGTGCCACCTAATGGTAAAGAAAAATTTTACTGACTTTATGGAAAGTGGTCTGAATGTGAAACAAAAGGAATTTTCATTCAACAAAACTTCAAAAAGTGGAATATTAAAACAGTACAGTATAGGGATGTGTGGAGATATTAACCCGGGACTAACTGGTGCTTTTGAAATAGTTTGAAAAGGGGTAAACTGAATAAAATTGAAAAATAAGGACTTCTAGACATTGACTGTAAAAAATTAAAACTTAAAAGATGCTGGTTTAAATAAACTATAGGAAATCAGATATAATAAATATTAAGGAAGAAAAAGAAGAAGTGAAATAAAATGAGTGAAATATATAAGGAAATAAGACTGGAACTGCAAAGTGTGAAGGATATAATAAAAGCTTGGAAATATGGAATATTATAATAGAAAAACTAGAAATGGTGACACAAATTACAAGAATAAAGAAAGCCAAAGGGGGAGGAGTTAAACAAAGAAGAAATCAGCTTTAAAGAACAAAGGGAACAACAAACATCAACAAAGGACAAAAAAGGATCTATAATTAAGATTTTAGGGATTGATGTAATAAAAGGGGAAAATATCTGGAAGATTAAATGAAGAGAAAATTACAGAAGAGCGAATTACAGAGAAAAGATCAAAAGAGGGAGGGGAAAAAAACAAATGGAGAAAGAAATTGCGGGAAATAACAGTGAAAAGAGGGGAAATTAAGAAAAAGGACCAAAAATGATAGAAAATGAAAAGCAAGCTGAGATGAGAAGAAATTATATAGTCAGGAGGATGAGACGGTTAAAGATGAAAAGGGATTGTGCATGGAAATGTATTTTTGTATTTAAGAACATAAATATAAAGGTTAAGATTGGAATTGATTATTAATTAATCAATTCAACATAAACTTAACTGGAACAAATATGGAAATAAGAATTTACTGTAAGATTACTAATTAATATTTAACAATGTGATGAATAAAGTGAATATGAAGCATGAGAATTAAAAATGATTATTAGCTCTTATAATTGATTAAATTGAATAAAATGGGGAAAATAATTTGTTATATGTTTTTTGAATAAATATAAGAATATAATAAAGGGAATACCATATGGAACATGATTTGTATGTGTGAATGATTATATAGTAGATACGGGCTTATTAATATAGAATGGTAATTTTTAAAAAATGGCTATATTTTTATAATGTGTTAAAGGGAATAAAATGGGGAAAATGTATAAGGTAAATGGATGGCAAGACTGAATTGACAATGAAAGGGCATAAATATTGGATAATATAAATCAAGATGAATTTTATTGAATAATGAATGGAATAACTGTGATAAAACTTGGAAATACGATGGGTGCAAGAAAATGTATGAAATGAATACAGAAATTGGTTAAGAATATCGATAATTGTCATGGCTCTGACATCTACCCCACTTAAATCATGAGTCTCTTGCCGCATCTCTCAGAATTCAAAGAAGATTTATTAGGAGTGAACATGCCGGTGCTACCTGGGTATAGCCGACTCTGAGACACATTATTTCATCCTTAACCTTGGTTTCCCCCCCACCCCCTGGATGTGTATTCTCCAGTGGGACACATCCATAGCCAAGAGTCATCAGTCATGATTTTCAGTAATAACCTTGCAGACCAGAAGCTTTGGCCGCCTAGAAATTATCTATGAAAATATTTAAGGAATGCACTATTTCCCCCCCCCCTCTTTTTTGCTAGCAACTCTAAAAGTCCAGAGAAATATTTTTGAGTTCACAATAATATTGTAAAATAATGTATAAGAATATTAAAAGAAAAATGGAATAGGCAATGATATGAAATTGGATACGAAAGCTAAATATGTAATCATGGTCATGTTTGTATTGAAATGTAAAAACCTGGAATCACATTGTTCACGAAAGAGATGTTTTTAAAAATAAAAAATTTATTGCAAAATAAATTACCTAAAAACCTCTTTATAAGTATAAATATAGAATTCATATGAATTTATAAAATTTAGAAAGCATTTCACCCCACAGAGTTATGTTACTTCCCACAAAACAGTCATATTCCTCTTAAGATTTATCTAAACAAATGTTTTCATTTCTATTTGTTATCTTCTGACCAAATGAAAGCATGAGATCACATCTAGAAAGGAAAGCTTTTTGAGCAGTTGTCAAGGCAATTATTCCTCACAACTTGAGCTTCCCAACATACTTTGAACATTAATAAACTCTTATGACCTGCAATTCTCCTACAGTCTCCATCCGTGTATTTTTTCATAATCTCATCCTGTCAACATGATCAGCAATACTGATCCCCTTATTTGAATCCCTCTAGGGGATAAACCCACTTCTGGAGGTCAATTTCTCAGATTTTTTTTAATGTAACACAACCCCTTAAAATCAGATTAATTCTACAATCCAGCCTAGAAAGATCAAACGCAAAGGTTAACAGAAAGTCAAGACCTCCAACAGAGCAGAAAGAGACAGAACAGAAAAGGGAGATTATACTTTGTAGAAAAATGATATCTTCTCAAAGTCTATGGCAGGCATGTCAAACTAGATTTCATTGAGGGACGCATCAGGGGAGAGGGTGAACCTTGGGCTGCTTTGCAAATAACACGTTAAAAATACTGGGCAAGATTCCCCCCCCTTTTTTTAAAAAAGCAATGTTTTCACTGGCAGAGGCACCACGGGGCAGACTGTTGCTGTTTCCAGGACAGCCCCATGGGCCAGATCTAAGTACCCCACAAGCTGGATCCGGTCACTGAGCCTTGAATTTGACACTCATGATCTATGGAGATTCTCTGTCTGGCGCAGAGGTTCTCCAACTTTTCCCTGTTAGTGGCCCAGTGGTGATGCTGGGGAGAAGGTTCTGCAAGACAAGCGAAGCTCCTGAACAGTTCCCTTTGCACTAACCTGCTGCTTGGGGAAGTGAAGATGTATGGGTGCATGACCACACACTTGCACATCACTTCCACGGCCGACTTCAAAACAGCTAAATTACTGATTGTGGGCCATGGCCCTGGGAGGTTGGGGACACCTTATCCAGGTCATGGTTGTTCCAAAGTCATCTTTCAAAAAGCAACTGGACTTCATTTTTGCTTGAAGATGTTTCACTTCTCATCTAAGAGGGCCAAGAACTGAAGATACTTCTCGGATAAGAAGCTAAACCATCTTCAAGCAAAATCAGAGTCCGGTTCTCTTTTGAACAAGCACCTTTGGGAATGCCTTCATTGAGCACCACTACAGGAATACAGATTACAGGACAAATAAACAGCTGTGAAGGAACTCGCAAAGCATCACTGTTTCATGTGTCATTTCATAATAAATGTCCCTGGTGTATGGGCTTCCCTGCGATCTTTCCTTTCCCCACATTGGAAGCATCATCCAATTTCAATCTCCCTCCCTTCCTGTTCCATGTTCAGGAACACATCCAACATTTCGAAGAGGAATTTTTATTTATATATTTATTTGATTTGTCAAATCACATATGGCAAAATAATAGTATTTAGTATATTAATAGTTAGAATGACATGAAATGGCTACAAGTAAGAATAAAAGGAAACAATAGGGAGCTAGGGAAAGGGTGAGGGCACCTTGGTGCGGCTTATGTATGTCCCGCTAAACACGGCCTCTTTAGAAAGGGGTGAGTGAGGTCAATAAGTGGACAAGTCTAAGGTTAAAGTTTGTTTGGGGGTTTGGGGAAGAAACCACCAGAGTCCAGGGTAGGGTATTCGCAGACATTGACCACTCTCTGGCTGAAGCCATATTTCCCTGCAATCCCTCGACGTTTGGATGGCTGTTCTACCTTTTTTGGAGTTTGTATCCTATTGTGGTGTTCTTGGGTGTGATTATGGTTGAAGCTGAAAGTATTCATTGACAGGTAAGTCACTGCAATCGTAGGATTTTTGTACGCATACTGTAGGATTAAATGGTATAGGATGTTAGCGGGGAGAAAGAGACAGTCCCAGGTGGCCAGAAACAGGCAGTCCAAACCAGGTTATATCGAAAGGGGGCGCCTTCCGCTATTTCAGCCCAATTCAATATTTCCACGGCGACCCATCATTCTCGGCCCTTCTCCTCTCCCCCCCGCCCCCTTGGCATCCCCCGGCCGGGATCATCACGAGGAAACATTTCACCATTAGGCGAAACTAGGGCGTCCTTTAACCGTCGGTAGGGAGCAGGGCATAGCGCTAGAGGAACCTTTGGTTCAGCCCTACCGATACACGACAGGAGAGCCGTAGTGGCTAGAGAGACGCTGGTCGCCAAGAGGCAGTAAAGTCGGGGGGGCGCTTATTGAATGTGGGTTTCCGCGAACCTGCCCTCTAGGGAAGCAACACCTTCCGGCTGAACAGAGTGAGGGGAGACCAGGAGGGCGCCGGGAAGTTTTTGGCGGAAGGATTTGCAGCAACCTCTCTAGGCCTCAGAAAGCCTGAGGGAACGGAGCCCGCCGCCCCCTTCAACCCCCGTGGAAACCGGGAAAGGGGCCGCGCCACTGGGTGGGGAGGGTCGCGCTGGTGGAGCGGAAGGCCGCCGCGAGGGAGTTTTTACCCCCCGGTCGGGGGTTATGCGCTTGAAGCCGGAAAACCAATGGAAGGCCCAGAGTCTGCCGTTCAGGCGGGAGAGCGGCTGGGCTCCGGGAGGTACGTGGGAGGGGCGTGGCGCTGTCCGGCAACTGCCGTCTCACGCGGAGGCCGAGGGGCCCCGGGCGACATTTTGCAGCGCTGCACCGCTGTGGCCGGGGGTTGCTGGCGGCGGCGCGAGCGGAGGCAGCAAAGCGCGAGATGGCTGGGACCTGGTGGTGCTGGAGCAGTGCTGGCCCTGCTGCCCCCGGAGCTGTCGGGCTGGCTGAGGGAGTGCGGGGCGGAGAGCTGCGCCCAGGCGGTGGCCATGGCCGAAGGCTGCCTCCTCGGCCCTGCAACCGCCCCGGAGCCCGGAAAGGGGCGGCAGGTGAGGCACTTTCATCTTTTTCTATGCCTCTTGTGTCTCTTCCTTGCACATAATCGCAGAGAAAAGACACGCAGACAACATATGTCGGGATGGTGAAAATAGTCAGACTGGACAATCATAATTTAAAAGATAATCTCAATTCACATTTGGTGATGGAGATGGAGGAGTTGTGAAAAAATATAAAAACCCCTCCGACTTTTGCTGCAAGTAAAAGGAGAGTATGGGAAAAATATTTTGAGAATCGCAATATTCTGTTAATGTGACTTTATATTGAAGACAGAGCTAATCTCCATTGTTGTGGTTCTTGTCTGAGCTACCTGGAAGGAGCATAGGAAATAAAGAAGCAATGAAATGTTCCACAAAAATGGCAGGTGTTTATCCAGAAATAACAGCAACCCACAAAGCAGTTCTCAAGTTCTCCCGTTTTGACTTGGTTGCAAAACTATAATTGGAGAGAAAAAAAAGTAATGCAAGAGAGCTAACAGAGAGTCATTTGAAAATGGATCATAAAGCAGGCGATTATTTCAGTTGCAGGAGCCATATATGGGGGAAATCTCAGCAGAACACCAGGGACGAGATCAATCACGTAATTCAGTACAGCTTTTTTCCAGGAGGATTCAACTGGGGACATCTTGCCAGGTAAGTGGGTTTCTTGTGAAAAGTTCAAACTCTGAGCCACTTTGAAAACTAAATGCTGAGTCTG